>BKCP01000891.1:20335-82040 GCA_008636005.1 Striga asiatica | reverse complement strand
AATACGAGACATAGATGGTGTTTGTGGCACATTTTAAAAAAATTGCCCGAGAAGTTTGGATACCATGTCGATAAAGGGTCAATTTTTTCAACAATTCATGAATTGGTGTATGACTCTCAAACGGTTGAAGAATTCGAAAAAGGTTGGGAATCAATGACAACAATGTATGCGTTGTGTGACAATGAATGGTTGTCGGGATTGTACGAGAACCGTAGTCTTTGGGTTCCATGCTTTCTAAAAACCTTTTTTTGGGCTGGAATGTCAACTACACAACGAAGCGAAAGCATGAATGCTTTTTTCGATGAGTACGTCCACTCAAAAACATCATTGAAACAGTTCGTTCAACAATATGAAAGAGCATTGAGAAACAAGGTGGAAAAAGAGGTTCAGGCTGATTTTAAGTCATTCTCCCAAATAGTCCCATGTGCAACAACATATGAGATGGAAAAGCAATTCCAAACAGTGTACACTATTTCCAAATTTAAAGAAATCCAAGCCGAGTTTGTGGGTAAAGTTTACTGTGATCTCATTTCTTCTTCAGAAGGTTGTTTTGGGACAACTTACGAGGTCAGAGAAGATTTATTTTGTGGCCACCAACGCAAGAAGAAATCATTTTTTGTCTCTTTCAATAGGGACAAATGTGAAGTTGTTTGTAGTTGTCATCTGTTTGAATTCCGGGGTATTCTATGCCGACATTCAATTGCAGTACTTATCCGTAATGACGTCTCTAGACTTCCTGATCGATATATATTACATAGATGGAGAAGGGATATTAGAAGACCATACACGAGGATTGCTTTGAAATATGACGGATTGAGGAATTCTCCGGGACAATTGAGGTACGAAAATTTGTGCACAGCTTTTGCGAAGGTTGCAGACCTTGCCGCAGACGACGAAGTTCGAGCAGGGCTTATTATGGAATGGATTCAATTGCAAGCACAAGAACTTTCTATGTTAAAACATATTGGTGAAAAAAATATTGACAATGATCCGGCAAGTTTCAAAACTCCATGTAGCATTGACGTTGGAGATCCGAAGTTGACAAAAAGAAAGGGTGCACCAAGAAAAGTTCGAAAAAAAAGTCCGTTAGAGTCGACTTCGAATAAGAAAAAGAAGAAGAATGAGGTATCTTTAAGTATATTCACAATAAGTTAAATGAAATATTAAGAAAATCGAGTTTGTTTTTTTCTTTATATTGTTTTATGTATTTGCAGGCACCTTCAACTAACAGAGGAAAGAGACTTACAAAAGAGTTAATCAAACAAACAAATGAGCCAAAGGTCTAATTTTTTCATTAGTTCTTCATTAATTGTTAAAAATCACTTCATTCAAAAAAGTTAAGAGAAAGTTTATGTTACTTGGTGGTATTACAAAATGTTTTTTCTTAGTTGTGTTGTGTTTTTATTTTTTATTTTGTAAGATATTGGCATTGGAGACTGGAGCGGAATTTGAGGTGGAAAATCAACCTTCAATGGAGTTATTAACGGGAACAACAAATTTTACATTCGATACTCAAGGTTAAATCAATTTTTGTACATGTTAATTACTTTGTCATAATGTGTATGTTTAATTATTCAATTTTATGTCGTTTTCTTATAGGTCATGTGATTCAATATTACAACCAGTATTCACCATATCAAATGGGGGACGGGAGTGTTTGAAGACAGTTAGATAAATTGAGGCTTTTGGTTATCAAGTTAAGAAGAAATTATGTGTCTGTTCTTGTTGGTAGCTACTGGATAGTGACTTGTTTCTTGTTGAGTTATTTCCAATGCTTGTGCTTGTTGATAGCTATTGGATATGAAATTCTGTGTCTGCTTTTATTTTTCAGTTTTTTGCTGCTCATAATCCTGGCTTGTGGTAGTCTTGTTTCCTTATTTCTATTGTTAAGTCATTTCCATTGTTTGTGCTTTGTTGGTAGCTACTGGTTCTGAAATCTATGTATGCTTTGATTTTTCAGTTTTTTGCTGCAAGAAGGATACTCTATGGTTTAGATGGATCCACCATGTTTTACCTCCGGCTAAATATATTTGGGGGCTTGTAATAGCTACTGGATATGAAATTTGTCCTTGTTTTGATTATTGGGTTTGTTGCTCATAATGCTCATAATCCTGGCTTGTGGAATTTTTAATTTAGGCTTTTCTACTCCAAAAAATCAGATAACCCCCATGATCTCCCATTATCATTCTCAATTTAATTTTCATTCATCAACAAACATTTAGATTCCAATAAACACATCCAATTATTCCACAATAATCATCATGAAATGTAAAAGCAAAATATATATGTTAAACCTCAAAATGTAGTACCAACTATGAAAACATTTGATTATATTTAATAAGTGTGAAAAACATAATACACATTATAATCAGACATCCCAAAACATATCAACTACATAATACATAACCCATTATCAATCTCAGTCACATATCACCATCAACCAGTATGTTTGCAAGGTGTTGGCATTTGCTAGTGTCTCGAAGCTGTACCGGTCTTGTGTGCCAACTTGGTCGAGTTCAGTTAGAATCACAAATGCACTCGAATCGGATAAGCGTTAAGCAAATTATTCTGTATGAAGCAACATGATTAGCTGCTCTTTTGAATATCCACAACAGAAGCATGAAAACCAAATGTAGTCATTGCTTCATACAAACATCCCGTAGCTCGATCCACCATAACAACAACACGCACGGCCCGTAGCCGGACGCTGGAAAACGATGCTGGAGACGACCCCGCTCACCACGATCAGGCCCAGCCGCAAGCTAGAAAACGAAATTGGAGACGACCCCGCTCACCACGATCAGGGCCAGCCGTATGCGGTTTCTCAAGTCGCCGTTGGAGACGACCCCGCTCACCACGATCAGGCCAGCCGCTCTCGTTTTTTCCAGTCGCCGCAATCAGGCCCGATTTTTCCGCTTCTGATTCACTGACTGCCACCGGAATCGGGGGCTCATCGAGGTCCAAACGAAGATTTTTGCAGATCTTTGAAGTTTTATCTAAATCCATAGCCGTCTCTGGACAGAGTAAATGCCCAAAACTCGTGATACCAAGAAGAAATATTATTTCTAGGGATAAAAATTTACCCAAATTACTCTTCGTCATAAGATAAATGGATCATTGGAACCTTCGTACCTTTAATTGTTCTTGATTGCGAACGGGATAGTAGAATTGCAAAGATCGAAAGTTCTACTCGATGGATATGTAGAAATTCGGANAAAAAAAAAAAAAAAAACAAAGACTTGTGCAAAGCTGATGATAAGAACTCGGCGAAAATAAGGGAGACAGGGATCGTTGGAAGAAATTAGACAAAAATTGGGCGGAAGAACTCAGAAAAACTGACGAAAATTCATATCCAGGCGGAAGAAATGAGATAAAAAAACCCCAATCTCTTTTTTAAGAGAGAGAAGGAGAAGACCCCGTTCTAGATTTAATTTTTCTTTATTTGAATTGCCACGTCAGTTTGTAAACTAAGATTGTCAATTACCGATGTACGTGTAGCGGGACTGAAAGAAGATTTGGTCTTCAAGACATCTCTTTGGAAAACTATCTATACAAAGGATTATCTATCTATATCTATATCTATATCTATATCTATCTATCTATCTATATCTATATCTATCTATATCTATCTCTATCTATATCTATCTATCTATCTATCTATATCTATATCTATACTACTCTAAAAGGACGAGTGTTTTTGTAAAAATATGAACTACCTAAAATAACCTTATTTTGACATATTTTTAATGGCAAATTAGTAATACACTAATACATATTTTATTTTATATTTTTATTTAAAAAATAAATTACCTAAAAAATCCTTACTTTAACATGTTTATAATAACAAATAAAATAACCTTACTTTGGCATATTTTTAAAGGCAAATTAGTAATACACTAATACATATTTTATTTTATATTTTTAATTAAAAATGAATTACCTAAAAAATCTTTACTTTAACATGTTTTTAATGAAAAATTAGTAATACACTAATACCCATCCTATCTTATATTTTTAATTAATAACTAATGCTTAATTAATTAAATACAAATACATGAACAATACATTTCACATCTCTTAAAAATCAAACATAATATTTTCGCACCATTATTTCTCACGAAATGGCTTTCTTCCACATATCTCCCAAAAATCAACTCAACGTCAAACTAAACAACAAAGTTTTGAAAAGATATAGAATTGTTGTTTTAAAAAAATCTTAGTTTTTAATATAATTTTATACATTATCTAACAAACTAGAAAAATTGAACAATTCATTTAGCTACTTCATAATTTAAGAAAAGTAAACTCTTATATTTAGAATTAGAATAGAAATTGTACTTTAGTCTTACAAAATTGAATTTTGATCCCAAAAAAATCGCCATTTGTTTGTTTGTTTGCTTTTTCCAATTTTAGTCACAAAGTGAATAAAATTAACGAATATTCACTTGACCATTAGATGGTTAATATCAAGGTGAGTAATATTTTAATTATTAACACTTACAATATATGAATTTGACATTCAAGAATTAAGTAAAATATATCATGAGATTTTAATTATTATTATTTTATTTGAGCCACTGATTTACAAATAGATGATTTATTAACACATATGACCGAAATAATATATTCTTTAAAAATCTTATGAACAAAAAATCTAGGTTGTAGTATAGTTGACTTGACAATAGTGTTGATGAATTTATAAATTATGAGTAATTGATTATAATATTAAAGAGAAAATTGTAATTGTATATAATATAATATTAAGATATACAAATAACTGATATATTAACACATATGACCGAAAAAGTTATATACATAATATTATGAATATTTAAGCAAATACAAAAGTTAAAAACATATGAAAGAACAATATAAATAACAAATATTAAATCTGACAAATGATATTAAAAATTACTAAGTTGTAACACGTACTAATAAATATTAAAAAATTATAAATAAATATGTTATGATTAATAAAAGTAAACATAAACCTTTTAAAACTTATATTTATCGATGTAAACAAGCAGGGTTGTTAAATGCTTTTTAATCTTTGTACTTATTAATTCTATGTGTAAATTTTAGGTGATGTACAATAGTTATTTTTACCTTTATCCATGTAGGTTAGAAAAAAAAAAAACACTTGATTATTCTAATTGTCATTGAAATTGTAAAATATTTAATTGAAGTTCAATTGGAAAACTAATTGCATTGGCGGATCCAAAATAATTTTATATTGGGGCACTATACAGGTAATAGAAAAAGTATACCATCAAAATAACATAATGCCATTATAATTTATAAATTATATTTTACACAATTTGTCATGTTTCTCACTTTAATACATTCTAACACCTCAGTACAGTCACAATAAGTTACAAAATATTTAATAAAAATGATGATTTTTCTCAATTCAACATAAAAATCATTGAAAATAACCTAAAAAATTTATAAACAAAAAATGTATGTTGTAGTATAGTTGACTCGGCAATACAATTGATGAATTTATAAATTATGAATATATAACTATTATTCCCCTTGCATTAGTTAAAAAGACATAAAAATATATATTGAAGATATAGAAAAAAATATGTTGCAAAAAAAAGATTAGAGACTATCATCAATTTGGTTCATTTACATTTAATTGAATTCAAAAAGACCTTTTAAAATAGGAATAGAAAAGTCTATATCATATATTATATAAAAAATTTGTAAACTTGGCGTGAACTAGCGAATCATTACGGTATTATATCGTAGGGATGCAATTATTCATGATAATAACAGTTATAGATAATTTCAGTATATAAATGAATAAACTGGAAAAGCAAATCATTTATCGTTTTTTCTTCTCTCGCGACCAGATCCCAAATTCGATCTCTCGGCTTTCTTCAATTCGCGGCCAGATTGTGCTCCCTCAGCCGTCGTCCGGGCAGCATCGGTGGACGGCCTCCACCAATCATCCACGACTCATCACTTTCGCCATCGGCCTGACACCACTGGGTAACGGCTAGGGTTTCGGCGGACCTTCTTCCGCTCGATGACCGCCGGAATTCAGTGGAATTGGGGCTCGGCGGGGTGCTAAGGTGCGTGGATGAGGCTGAGTCGCTCGAATCTGCCCTGTTCGGGGTGTCTCTGAGAGCCCAGCTTGGAGGTAAGCCCGTCTCTTTTCTTTCCGTTTTCGCCGGGATTGGGTCGCCTAATCCTCTTATGCGCGGCGGGGATGAGTCGGGTTATTACTTGCGGGCTGGGATGATTGGATGTCGCTTTGTTCGGGCTTGGTCGTAGCGGCTGAGCTTAGATGCCACTCTACCCCTTTCTCCCGTTTCTCGGCTTACGAGTTGTGGGAGGCCGACTGTTTTGGGAAGCAGGCTAGTGGTGATAGTCGGTCTCGGGACGGTGTTGGATTGGCTAGTGGTGTTAGCCGGTGGGGGTAGATAGTGGCCTCTTGTGGCTGGAGTGCGGGTCGATTTTTCGGTTTGTTTTTTAGGCTGGGATCATCGTCTTGCTAGGCCCTATGCAGTGGCGGGCGTGGTATCAGAGCTTCGGAGCTCTCCTCGGAATCGACTTAGTCTACCGTCTTCTTTGGACGTATTTGCTGAGGGAGGCTGTGTTGTTAGTTTAGTTGTTTTAGGTTTTTGTGTGTTCGTTTGTGTTTGTCGTGTGTTTGTGTTTGTAATTGTGTTTTAGGTTTGGGCGTTTGCCCCTGTGACTCTAGTTTGGTTGTGTTGTGTTTTAGGTTTGGGCCGTTGGCCTCAGTACACCCGAGTGTCATTTTCATTACTCTGTGGGGGTCCGACACTCGGGAATTACCCTGTGGGGGTCTTGTGTTATTGTCTTTTCTCTTTTGTTGTTTTGTGTGTTTTTAGTGTTCTTGAGTTTACCCCGTTGGGGTCGGTTCTAGGGCGGTCTCTGACCTGTCCTCCCACTTTTTCAGCTATTGGCTGTTTGTATTCAGCTGTTGGCTGGTTGTAATCAGTTGGTGGCTGTTTTGTGCACATTTGTGCGATATTTATAATATCTCTATCGTTCTGGCAAAAAAAAAAAAATGAATAAACTGGTCTCAACTGATGGGTCGTAATTTTGAGATTTACTATATTTTCTTTAGTTGTGATGTCGCGTTTATGTTATAACATGAATAAAGTTATGAGTTGAATTAAATTATAGTTGGTTGAGCCGTAAATTAATTCATTATGTATCTTTCTTTCTTTTAATTTCATTTTTTAAAATAGGAGACATGATAAAAATTATGAAAAAATGTTCCCACAATTTTTTATTAGATTCCTTACGCTATATGCTTTGTGATGGAGGGTTGTACCAGACCTATAAATAAACATAGATTTGTTCATGATTCCAATAAAATATTTTTTTCTAGAATTATATTGGAAAATTCAAACGGGAGAAATAACATTGAAATATTCGTCAGAATTTTCGATGAATTCCCTTGTAATATATTCCAAATCAATAAGAAAAATCTGCATTTTATATAATGTTGTGTGCAACTAATTATTATGAAAATTGTTGATAGTGATAGAAAATATAACACATTCAATCTAATTATCATTTAATTTATGGTAATTAGTAAACTATTTTAAAACAAACAAGATACATCTAGGTCAAAAAGTCCTTAATTATTTTATTAGTATTATAATAGCTAAACAAGCGGTAAGAATGATGAGAAAACTAATAGCTTGCATTAAATCTGAAAGTAAAAAAAAAAGTGATAAAATTAATTAATGTCCTATATCAATTGGAGCTAGGTAATGAGAAATATCTAACATACTTAATATGCACATTTATTTTAACTTGAACTTTTAAGTTCATAAAAAATATTTTTTTTCGCATTAAAATTCACTATGTTAGTTTTAAATTCTTTTATTTAAAAATTTAATTACTTTCTACCATTACTTTTTCAATTTTAATATAATTATTATTTTTTCATTTGTTACCTTTTTATATGTAATATATCACATCATTTATTTCCAATGATGTATATCAACTATCAACACGAATTTAAAATAATAAATAGATCTAAAAGTATCTTATAAAATAACTTATACATCCGTGTTAAATAATTTCATTAAGTATTAAATAACATAATATAAGCTTGTGGCATATTTTTCTTACATAGATATCCGAAAATTCATACTAAGAAAAAACAAACAATCGATGTAAACATACAACTATCACCAATATTAACCATGTGAATTAAAAGGAGAAATAAACGAGTTGTATGTTAAATTATTATTCAACTAACACATAAATTCAATGAGTATGAAAATGAGTTAGTTTTTTAATATTTTCTCAAACATTTGGAAAAAATTCTAAACCTTTTAATCTAATAATCAGTATAAAAGTAATTTTGTAGCCGAGGACAAACATTTTTTTACCTCCCCACACGGATATAATATTAGTTATTGCCTAATAAATAAGATATTTTGATAACAACGTCATTATATGAAATACGTACAAAAAATGATGCAATACATATAAATGTGCTATAATTCTTTTAATAAATAAAGTATTATTTATCAATAGAATAAAAAATTAATAAAATAATAGCAATGCAACTGAATAAAGAAAACGTCTGAATTTTCTTAGACAAGTATGAATACCAATATTTAGAAACAAAAAGTCTTTTAAAAATAGTACTTTTTTTTTGTTGCTAGAGTTTATATATATGGACTCTGTAATAAATTGGATCTCATAAATAATGATCATGTATTATCAATTTTTAATTTTAAATGATTAAAAATTTAAAACTTTATAATACATAATGTAGATTTTAATAATGATTTCGTAATAGTAAAGTTCAAAGATGACTAAGAGTCATAAAATAGAATTTCAATTTTTCTCATTTCAAATATTTTAACAAATGATATGCTTCTCAATGTTGTCTCATTGTTTTGTTTTGTTTGGTTTTGTCATTGGTGAAAAATCAAAAAATGATCTTTATCTTGAGTTTTCTGAGCATTATGTATGATGCATAAAGTTAGACGATAAAAGCATTAAAAAAGTTATTGGACACATAAATGTTACTAATCCAAACGAATGTGAAAGATATTTAGATAAATAATTCTACAATCACTGTAAGAACTAGATGGTTAATGATTTGCAAACAATAGATTATATAGTTCGTCTATCTTCCAAATAAATGACATTGAAAATGAAACGTTGGAGCCTGATCAAACATTTTTGAATGTTTGAATGAAGTTGACACTTCTTATAGGAATATTTATAATTTCATTGGTGTATTGTGCTTGAACATATGTGCAATTATTTTAGAGTATGTACTTTTAGGTAATATGTGATGATTTCAACAAATAATCTTGGGAAAAGTACATGTAATAAAGATTTTAAAAAGTCAACTTTTATTTAGAGATGCAATTTATTCCCCTCCATAGGGCGATAAATCCATAGGCTAGGTATCAATTTGTCTATATATATAGAGAGAGTAATATAGTAGTTTATACAATGATAAAAAAAATCAACAATTTTAATGACACGATTGATTATTTTGCAGAGATATTCATGCATTGTTAGTAGAAATATAAAGATAATACAACCATGAAGTTTCACTATAAGTTTGGCTAGAATATTTCTTAAGTGTTTAAATAAAGTAGACGTTTTGCCAAATAAATTAAGATGAATTTTGCAATACTATTGAATCAGCAAAGCTTCTTATGAGGACGTCAAAACCAAAATGAAAGAGAACGCTATTGAATCATCTAACATAAACAAACAAATAATAGAACTCATGCATGGATAATATATATTAGTCATTATTTAGTTACTAAGTGTATTTGTTGGGGTTGCAATATGTTATTTAATTCTTTTTATATTAGGACATCATTAAGTTATTTTAGAAAAAAATAATTTGTTCTACATTTTGTTTCATTAATTTGTTGTATATTTTGTTTCATTCTTGCAATGATATATTTAATAAATTAATTTATTTATTTTACAAAACGTAATCGGCAAAAAACAACTACATTATGAGCTCATTTATTCTACGTTTTATTTCATTCTTGCAATGATATTTTTAATAAATTAATTAATCTATTTTACTAAATTTAATTGACAAAAACATTCATCACCACGTGCATCGCACGTGCACTTTACTAGTTCAAGAAAAAATAGCGGAAGGAATCTGTTCTACATGGGATGTCTAATCATAACTAGAAATGAATTAAACTAGACCACCAAGTAAATTCCATGTTCCCCAAAAGTGATACAAATATGAAAAATATTAGATTTAACTGTTCCTGCTGACATTTTAACACCCTTCAAGTGAAGCACTGGGTATCTTGACAGGCATTAATTGGATATAAAGATAAAGCCTCACATTCAACTAAGGCTTGATTAGCTCATGATGTCTTGTTCTTAACAGTCGCATATGCATGTGCCCCATTACATTATTTTTGTGATTGTCTGCAGATCAGAAAACCTCCGAGCCTAAGACAACCATCTGCCAGGAAACAATTCTGGCGTAGATGATTTGCGTTGCAACTAATACAATAAAGTTAGCTGTCTGAAAAGATTCCTCATGCTTCATGACAACCGATTTTGATGCCAACGTGATCTGTATAATTGAGTTTTTCAACTTACATTATAAAGATCCGGGAGACATGCAACACATGCACCATTAATATTTTATTTGAATTTACAGCAAACATGATTCCTTATATGCCTAGATAAATAGGTGGTGCCAAGAAGATGGAACTCAAGCAATTTCGACATCTTCTCTCGATTTTAACCAATACATTCAGCCTTAAAAATAGTTCAATATTTGATAGAGAAAATGGCTTCTTTCCATGCTCGATCAAACAGTTTCCCATCTCAATCTCACCCGATCCTAAATGATGTTAAAGGTCATTTGGAGAGGCTAAAGGCCTCACAAGCCACTTCAACATCTTCCATCTGTGCAAATTTGGCTAGCCTTACAGATCTTCACGACAGCATTAACAATATGATCCAAATGCCTTCAGTCCAACAAGCGCTCACTTGTGAACAAGACAAAAATTGGATAAATGAGTTAGTCGAGGAATCTCTAAGGCTAGTCGACCTCTGTGGTGTTTCTAGGGAAATTGTGCAATTAACCAAGGAATCTGTTCAGAACCTTCAGTCCTCCATTAGGCGACAAGCAGATGACGTCAGCATTTATGCGGCGTCAAGAAAGAAAGTCAACAAGATGGTCAACAAGTGCATCAAGAATTTGAAGACCTCCAATCAAAATTCTACTCCATTCCCAGCCATAGGGATGATGCTAAAAGAGACAGAGTCGCTTGATTCGGCAATCCTTAAGTCCGTATTGGTACTCTTGTCCGGGAAAAGGGAAAAGTCGAGCAAAAAGAGCTGGTCAACATTGATTTCGAAGTTCACTCAAAGTACAGGGCGTGTACATGATGAGGTTGAGCAAGAAAATTGCGTTGAGAATTTGTGTTCACTGGATATCCACAAGTCGCTAAAAAACATGGACAGCAAAGACATGTTGAAGCAGTTAAAAGCCTCAGAAATGAGCATCCAAGAACTTGAAGAGTGCTTAGAAGCCCTGTTTAGAAGTTTAGTCAAAACCAGAGTTTCTCTTCTTAATGCTCTTAGCCATTAGATGTTTTTGGCTTCTCAGCTGATTTTTGTAATTATTAACAACTTCCATACATGTTGTATACCTTTGTAAATGACATGCCAGAAAAAATTAATGATATACACTCAATACTTCGCAAGTAAACTGTGTGGGTGTAATCTTTGTTTTCAGTTTCTTTCTTAAACAAATTACTGAATGATGTTATAAATTATAAAGATTTCAACTTTTCATATATGAAAAATCAGGCGATTGAGTGAGTTGAGAGAAGAAGTCTAATAAGGAATTTAGACCTAAAATGTAAGTAAAATTGGAATTCTTACACAGTCTGTTTTCCGCACCAGTGTCGTTAATGTGACAAACACATTTTTTTCGTTAGAACTAGTAAAGTGCACGTGCGATGCACGTGGTGGCGAATGATTTTTTTCGATTAAATTTAGTAAAGATGAATTATTAAACATGTGATTGCATTGCAAGAACAAAATAAAATGTAGAACAAGTAAACTCCTAATGTATTTTTTTATTTTAAAATAACATAATGATGTTGTGACATAAAAAAATTTATATATATTACAATCCCAACAAAAAAATATGAAAAATGAGTTCCGAAAAAAATAAAAAATAAATAATTAAAGAATGATCTATAAAAAAAAAAAAAAAAAAAAAAAAAACTAAATAACTAAAGAATGATCTAATGTATATTATAGTTGTATGAGTTCTTTTATTGATTTATGTTAGATTCAAGGGTGATTTTCTTTCATTCTAGTTTTGACATTCTAATAAGAAACATCCATACTCTCGTTGGAGCTTTACACATCAATAGCATTACAAAATTTTATCTTAATTAATTTAGCAAAATGTCTGTTTTATTCAACACTTAGAAATATTTTAGTCAAACATATAGACAAACTTCATGATTGTATGATTGTTATAAGGTATTTCTAATAATTGTTCATAAATATCTCTGTGAAATAACCAACTGTGTCATTAAAATTCTTGATATTTTTTTAATCATTGTATAAACTGCTACATTACTCTCTCTCTCTCTCTCTCTCTCTCTCTCTCTCTCTCTCCATGTAGACAAATTGGTACCTACCCCATGAGGTGTGGACGAATTTTATCTCAAAACAAAAGTTGACTTTTCAAAATCATGTACTTTTCCGAAGACCTAAATTAATTTTTGAAATCATCATATATTATATGAAAGTATGTACTCTAAAGTAATTGTGCTTATGATCGAGCACAATACTCAATTAAGATTGTAAATATTCCTGTAAAACATTGACAACTTATTTAAACATTCAAAAATATTTTGATCAGAATCAGACATTTTCTTTTCAGTGTTATTTATTTGGAAGATAGACGTACTACATATATCCTATTATATGCAAATCATTGAACAGTTTGGTTGTTGCAATGATTTTAGAGTTGTTTATCATAACATCTTTCTAATTCGTTCGGATTTGCAATATTTATGTGTCTAACTTATTTAATGCATTTATTGTCCAACTTTTTGCACCATACATAATGCTTCGAAAATTCAAGATAAATATCATTTCTTGATTCTTCAACAATAATAAAACAGAATTGATATTGAGACAATATTGAGAAACATATCATTTGTCAAAATATTTCACATGAGAAGAATCTGAATTCTATAATACTATAATACTCTTAGTCATTGTGAACTTTATTATTATGAAATCATATTGAAGTTTTCTTCTATATTATGATAATATGGAATCATTATTTATGAGAATCAATTTCTTATAGGTAACATATATTTAAATGTTAGCAACAAAAAAGTAGTAATTTTAAAAGATTTTTGTTTCTTGATATTGGTATTCATACTTTTCTAAAAAAATTCGGACTTTTTCTTTTTCCTATTTCATTATAGTTGCTTTATTTGTTTTTTTTTATTTTATTCACAAATAATATTTTATTTGTTGAAAGAATTAGAGCACATTTATATGCATTTTTTTTTTTTTTTTTTACGTGTAATAATATATTTGATAAAAATGTACTTTTATATTGTTTGTAAAATTAAAAAGTTTCGATTTTTTTTCCATTGTTTAATAAAATATTAAGTAACCAACTCATTATAATATTCACAAAAAATATATTTTTGCAACCGCTACGGTTTAACATACAACTCGTTTATTTTTTCTTTTAATTCACATAGTTAATGTTGGTAATCGTTGTACGTTTACATTAATTTGCACTTTTTTCTTGGTATGAATGTTTCAAATCTATGTAAGAAAAATATACCACAAGTTTATCTAATGTTATTTTATAATTAATAAAATTGAGTTAACATGGATCTATAATTTATTTTATAAGATACTTTTAGGTCCATTTATTATTTTAAATTGGTAGTGACATATATATATATATATTATTATTATATTTGATAGATATTTATATTATTTTTATTTAATTTACAATAAATTAGTAAAATCAAACATCATTGAAAAGAAATGATGTGATATTTTACATATAAAAGGGCAACAAAAAAAATTAATAGTAAAAAGTATAAAAATTTTAACCAAAAAAATTAAAACTGACATACCGATTTCCGATACAAAAAAATAAATATATTTTTTATAGATGTGCATCTTAAGTATGTTTTACATTTATCATTCGCCAACAACAATTGGTATAGGACAATTATTAATTTTATCATTTTTTTTTTAACTTTTGGAAGGAATGTGAGCTATAAGCTTTATCATTGTGTAGTCTTACCTTTTTATTATGTAGAACATCATTCTTTCCCCTTGTTTAGTTACAATAATAGTAATAAAATAATTAAATAATTTTCAACCTAGATGTATCTTTTTTTTAAAAAAAAAATATTACTATAATCATAAATTATATGATAATTATGTTGAATGTGTTATATTTTGTATCATTATCAATAATTTCAAATAATTAATTGCACATAATATTATATATAATTTTTCTCAAAATATTTCAGATGGGAAGAATTTGAATTCTATAATACAATAATACTCTTAGTCTTTGTGAACTTTATTATTATGAAATTATTATTGAAGTTTATTTTCTATATTATGATAATATGGAATAATTATTTATGAGAACCAATTTCTTGTAGATAATATATATTTAAATGTTATCAACAAAAAAGTAGTAATTTTAAAAGATTTTTGTTTCTTGATATTGGTATTCATACTTTTCTAAAAAAATTTAGATCTACTTTTTCTTTTCCCTATTGCATTACAGTTGGTTTATTTGTTTTTTATTTTAGAAAAAAAAAAAAAACAAAATCTCTAAACTACATGAATAAAGTACAAATAACTATTGTCAATAACATGAAACTTACATCTAGAATTAATAAGCACAATAAATTAACAAACGTTTAACAATTCAACTCATTTACATTGATAAGTACAATTTTTAAAAGTTTTATATTTATTTTTATTAGTTATAACATGTTTAGTAATTACTTTTTTTTCATACTTATTAGAAGCTGTTACAACTTAATTATATTTTTAATATTATTAAATAGATTTAATACTTTCTTATTTTATATTGTTCTTTATATATATAATTATAGTTGTACATTTTTATATTATATTATATATAATTAAAATTTTCTCATTAATATTATACTCAAATATAAAAAAATTTACTTATAATAATAATACATATTAATAGATTGATGAGAAATGGTAATATATCGATTTAACTTCTTGGTAAAAAATAATCAATTTTCAAGGTATATAGGCACATCACGATTACCTAAATATTTTTAATTAATTTGAAGATAATAATGGATAAAAGTACAAATAACTATTGTCTATCACTTAAAACTTACACCTAGAATTAACAAGAACATAAAATTAACCAGCGTTTAATAACTCAGCTCTTTTACATCTATAAGTACAAGTTTTAAAATATTTATCTTTATTTTTATTAACTATAACATTTTATTTATTACATTTTTCATATTTATTAGTAAGTCTTATAACTTAATTATATTTTTAATATTATTTATCATATTTATTATTTTTTCCTTTATAATGTTCTTTTATATGTATATAATATATATATATATATATATAACTTTTAGATTTATTAAAAAAATTGCATAAAATTAGTTATATAAATTTTTGGGTCATATGTCTTATTAAATCTTTGTATTATATTATATATAATTACAATTTTTTCATTAATATTATACTCAAATATATATATAAAAAAATTATTCCGTACATTTTTTTTTTATAAAAATAGCTTTATTAGAATAATAAAAATTAATAAATAGATGTGTAATGGTAGTATCAATATAATTTATTGTTAAACATTAATTAATTTTCAACGTATGTTGGCATATCATGATTCTCTAGATATTTTTAATGAATTTATAGATAACTTTCAACGTATCTCGGCCCATTTGACATAAGTTAAATAAATTGGGTTTTAGTATTATACAATTTCGTAAAATTGTTCTAATCTTATTTTAAGCAAAGAAATTGAGTAGATTAGAAGTTTAGGCTGCAAAATAAGCATTCAACAATTAATCTATCATACTATTACACAGTTTATTCTTTATTTTATAAGTTATTTTGAATGAAAAAAAAATCTTTATAGTTTGTGTCGTTATGAGGACATGCAATATCGATTTTAATTTTTTTACTTAGATTTATCATTATAAAATTAAATAAATATTGTTAAAACAGTATCTTATTTGATAGGATACTTACGGTTAAATAAATTCTCAAATTTTGTTGAGAAAATTATAAAAACATTTAAGAACCTTAAAATAATATCAATATAATTATCATCTTTTATAGAGCACCCTTCTAGAAAATCAATTGCTCTAACGAAATAATAATAATTAAAGTTGCATAATATATGTTTGTTAATAATTGAATGAAAACTTCAAATATTTGAATTTGACATTAATCACTCAATGGTCAGGTGAAGATTCATTAACTTTATTGGCTTTGCGACAGAATTTTAAAAATACAAAATAACAGACAAATAAATGACGATTTTTGTGTTAAAAAAATCAATCCACTAAAACTAAGGTGCAATTCACGATTCTTTAGATGTCTTAATTAATTCGTAGAAAATTGTGTGATCAAAATAAAATCATGTTGCTCAACTAATATCCCATTTGACATGAAAAAAAAATGGATAGGGTTTTAGTATTATATAATTTCATAAAATTATTCTAATCTTATTTTACGTAAAGAAATTGAGTAGATTAGAAGTTTAAGTTGCAAAATAATTATTCAAAAAATTATCTCTCATATTATTACATAATTTATTCTTTTTTTTATATGTTATTTTGAAAAAAAAAACATTTATATAGTTTGTGGTCGTTATGAGGACAAACAACATCGATTTTAAATATTTTACTTATAGATATTAATAAACTTATGAAATTAAATAAATATTGTTGAAACAGTTATCTTATTTGATAGGATACTTACGGTTAAATAAACTTTTAAGTTTTATTGAGAAAATCATAAAAGTATTTAAGAATCTTGAATAATATCAATAAATAAAATATTTTATTTGTAAAATTTTGAATTATAATCGTTTATAGAGTGCTCAACTTGAAAATTAATTGTTCAAATAAAATAATAATAATAATAATTAAAATGTCATGAACATTTTTATTAATAATTGAATGAAAAAATTCAAATATTTTAAGTCTTAATAATTAAAAAATTACGCAACTTGATTTTAATCACCTAATGGTCACGTGAAGATTCGTTAACTCTATTAGCTTTGCGACCAAAATTTGAAAGTACAAACCACTAAACAATGACGATTTTTGTGGGATCAAAATTCAATCCAATAAAGCTAAGGTGCAATCTAATTCTAGTTCTAAATACAAGAGTTTATTTTTCTTAAATAATGATCTAGTTAAATGAATTCTTCCATTTTTCTAGTTTGTTAGATTATGTATATATTTCACGTGTGCATGATTTCGGTAATATTTTAGGTATCTTCTCTTAATTAAAGTTATGTATGTATCTTGGAAATTATTTATTATATAAAATTTACCCCTCAACTAAGTTATCATGTTTTACCAAGATTTACCGTTTTGTTAAAAGATAGGTAAATAAATAGTTGAGAATATTTAGATCTTTTATAAGTATTTATTATGTCGTTTTTGTTGCATAATTTTTTGTTTAAATAAATTTTATATATTAAAATCATTAAATATGATTACGATTTTATCATCAAAATTATATTAAAAATAAGGACGTTATTCAAAACAAAAATTCAATATCATTTCAAAACTTTGTTGTTTGGGTTAATGTTGAGTTGATTTTTTAAAGATATGGAAGAAAACGGTTTGAGAGATATGTGGAAGAAACCAAATTCTTGAAAAATAATGGTGTGGATATTGTGGTTGATTTTTAAGAGATGTGGAATGTTCTGTTTATTTAATTGTATTAAATGAATAAAATATTAAATGAGTATTAGTGTATTACTAATTTGACATTAAAAATGTCAAATAAAAGGGTTTTTATGTAAATATTAGTTATTAGTAAAAAAATATAAGATGGGATATATATTATGTTATTACTAATTTGACATTAAAAATAGACCAAAGTAAAGGTATATTAGTTAGTTCTTTCTTATACAAAAACACTCATCATTTTATAATAGTATTCTGAGTTACCATTTCAGTTAGCACAACATTTAGACATAGAATATAATAAAACATTTGGACTAAATATTACATAAGATTATTTTGTAGATATTGTTTACAAGAACCAATTTGTTTTGGTGGACTTCTGTGGAAGAGTTATTTTTTTTCCAACAACTACTTAGCTAAGAGAATCATAACAATTTCTTCAAAGACCACCTCAATCTCTATCATTTTTAGTAAAATTTAGAATTATTTGAGTCATACTTTGGGGGTGGATCGTAATAGTCTTCAATGTTCCGCTGATAATTATTTGATTAAATATTAGTGAGTAATTAAAAAATATAAGATTTGAAGAGTATTAGTGTATTACTAATTTGTCATTAAAATTAAGTCAAAGTAAGGGTTTTTTAGGTAGTTCATTTGTTAATTAAAAATATAAAATAAGATGAGTATTACTGTATTACTAATTTGCCATTAAAAATATGTCAAAGTAAGGGTTTTTTAGGCAGATCATTATTTTTACAAAATCACTCGTCCTTTTATAATAGTATAGATAGATATCACAAATAATGTTTTTTATTTAGTTTAATTCTAACATTTTTATGACCAAAAAACACAAGGTACTTTGCAGTCACAATCAGTTACATGTTGTTGATTCTAGAGTCACAGATTTCATTTGTCTAATGATTATTATTCATGATGATGGATAATGAATACAGTTCATCAACTACTAATATTACTTTGAGAAAATTATTTTAAATTATATTAAATAAAATATTTAGCATTCTTTTTATTATCTCTATACATGTTTTATGTATATTTTTTATTTATTTAAATTATAATTCACCCAAATCATTTTTAAAGTCAGGCCGCACAACGCGCGGGTAGCGTACTATAATTAAATAATATAAACTGGTTGAACCGGATACGTTGGTTCGTCCAGTATGATTACCGGTATGGTATTTCAAACACTGAGTCTAGTTTCATTTAGGGGTGTTCACGGTCCAGATTGGTCCGGTTTTAGCCCAAACCATGACCAAACCGGACCTAACGGTTAATTTTTTTTCTTGTCCATAGCTGGATTGGTTTTATTTTTTAACCAACCACAATCCAAACCGCATTGGACGGTCCGGTTTGGCGGCTAACTGGTTAAATCCAAAATCCTTGTTTTGGGCCTTCAATTTTTATTTTTTTTTTAATTTTGGGCTTAATTTTTATTTTTCAATTTTGGGCCCAAAAGAGATTATTTGGGCCTAAAATTTAAGAAAAACAAGAAATAAAAAATATACAATTCGTCCCATAAACATAAAAATACACATTTTGTCCCATAAACATAAAAATACAAAAATGATGAAGATTAAATTATGCAAAATGAACTCAATTAAGCATTCATTTTTCAGTCAGTTTATACACCTAAAATAATAAGAGCAAAGCATTCATAGTGAATGTATTGTATTTGTCGGTCATAGTGAATGACTGAATGTATATATATATATATATATATTTATTATAGTCTTTTAATATTTACCGGTCCGGTCCAGTTAAACTGGCGGTTTGCCGCAGGTAATCCGTTAATCACCGGATTTTTTTAAACTTTTTTAACTGACCATTTAACCAATCCGCAACCCAAATTAATGGTTTTTTTTCGGTTAAAACCGGACCATGAACACCCCTAGTTTCATTTAAAGGAAAATAGAAAGTGCATAAACAAACGTTTAAACATTTTTTTTTTTTTTTGGTACAAACAAACATTTAAACAATGAACGCACGTGAAAGATATGTCCCGCGTAAAAGTTGGTCANTCAATTTGTTCTTCAATGGCGGAAACCAACCCGAATCCTTCAACAGTCGACCCGCGCAGCGGCTTCTGCAGCTCCACCTCCACTTTCCACAGCAAGCGCCCGCCGATCCCCCTCCCCTCCACAGACTTCATTGACGTCGCCACATTCATCTCCTCCCGCCCCCACCGCGGCCGAACCGCCTTCATCGACGCCGCCACCGGCCGCCGCCTCACCTACCCGGATCTCTGGCGCGCCGTCGACGCCGTCTCTGACGCCCTCGCCTCCGACTTCGGCGTCCGCAAGGGCCACGTTGTCCTCCTCCTCACCCCGAACTCGATCTACTTCCCGGTCGTCTGCCTCGCCGTCATGTCCCTCGGCGCCGTCGTCACCACCACCAACCCCCTCAACACCGCCGCCGAGATCGCCAAGCAGATCGGCGACTCGAAACCGGTCCTCGCCTTCGCAATCCCTGAGCTCCTCCCCAAAATCGCCGGTTTAAGCCTCCCGGTCGTCATCCTCGGCCCCAATTCTCACGCTCCCAGCCATCAAAATCCTGGAAAATTGAAAATCGCCGCCTCAATCGAGGAATTGATGAGCAGAGAGCCGAGTCAAACCCGAGTCAAGGAGCGAGTCCATGTGAACGACGCGGCAGCGATCCTGTACTCTTCCGGCACGACCGGCGCCAGCAAGGGCGTGGTCTCCACGCATAGGAACCTGATCGCGACGGTCCAGACGATCGTGAACCGGTTCAAATTGGAAGAAGGCAGGCAGACGTTCATATGCACGGTGCCAATGTTCCACATCTACGGGCTTGTGGCGTTCGCCACCGGCCTGATAGCCGCCGGGTCGACCGTCGTCATCCTCTCCAAGTTCGAGATGGATGAGATGCTGTTGGCGATCCAGCGATTCTCGGCCTCCTATCTGCCGCTAGTGCCGCCGATCCTGGTGGCGATGGTCAACAACGCCGATTCCATAAGGAAAAAGTACGATTTGAGCAGCCTGCAGTCGGTGCTATCGGGCGGCGCGCCGTTGAGCAAGGAGGTGATTGAGGGTTTCTCGGCCAGGTACCCGAACGTGACGATTCTACAGGGGTACGGACTCACTGAGTCAACAGGGATCGGAGCGTCGACGGACTCGCTGGAGGAGAGCAGGAGGTACGGGACGGCGGGGACGCTGTCGCCGAGCATGGAGGCGAGGATTGTGGACCCGGACAGCGGTGAGTTGCTGCCGGTGAACCGGACGGGTGAGCTTTGGCTGAGGGGCCCATCCATAATGAAAGGTACCTTTATTGTTTTTTTATTTATTTATTTATTGGTATTTGGTGTGTGCGCCTGAGATTGGGGCCAATCGGAATTTGGATTTTATTCTCCAAACTCCAAAGTCCTCTCTTTAATAATTTAATATGTTGCAAAATGTCACATTTCCTAGCACCAACTAATTGAGAGGGAAATATCAAATATCATAGAAAATTGGACTGTTTTTGGCGATATTATGTTCAATAGTTATATTTACGTCGGCTAGTGTTGTAGGACATGTTAATTATGTTCATTAGTTATATTTACGTGGGCTAGTATTGTAGGACTGTTTTTTGGCGATATTATTATGTTCATTAGTTACCATTATCAGTGCGATGTTTTTTTGAAAGACTACTATATATGGTCAAATCTTCTAGAGAGGGATTGGCTAGTGCGTGTAGGTATCTTTTTGCCAATGTTATCTTCATTGAATTGTGCCAATTTCTGTACTCTTGCTAGTAGCTATTATATATTCACAGTCATAAATTGAGATTCCTTGGTGGTCTAATTAATAGCTGCATGGTGTAATTTCAACAGGACTCGACAAACTATTTGTCAAACTTTTCCTGCAAACAATGACTTAACCAACGTAAAATACTTTTTTTTTTTCTCTCCTTAAACCACACGCATATATAATATGTGACTTGTGTCTATCAATATTGTCCACAAAGAAATTATTTTTTAGTAAACTATCACATGTAGAATGTATTGGAAAAAATATATTAATTCATCCATTTCTCCGGACACTGTGATCAGACGCATTCCAATGTTGGTGATATATTGACAATGGAGATTAGGAGCTTAAGTTGATTACAGCTATATATGTTTTTATTTATATAAAATTCTGCAAGGTTTTCAACGTACCCTTAAAAATTTACAATATCGCTAATGTTATTGACGTGTAGTTTTGCAGAAAAGGAGATTCATTGATTCTTGTCACATGCTTGACCACTTCATGCACAAATTAAGACAGTTTTGTTTGCCAGTCTATTCCCAAAACTAAAAATGTTCAATCTCCTTAATACATCACATGGATACTCAACTTTCTTTCAATACCATCACAGGTTATTTAAGTAATGAAGAGGCCACAGCCTCAACCCTGGACTCAAATGGTTGGTTGAAAACTGGAGACTTATGCTACATCGATGATGGAGGATTCATCTTTGTGGTCGACAGGTTGAAGGAGCTCATCAAGTACAAGGGTTATCAGGTCCAAAACCAATCTTCTACCCATTCTCACAAAAAAAAATAAAATAAAATAAAAAATAGAAAAAATAAATAAATAAAATAAAGAAAAAAAAAAGAAGGAAAGAAAGGAAGTTAGCTGAAAATAAAATCCAAACTAAAATGTAGAGATGTGATTCTATTTACAGGTTGCTCCTGCAGAATTGGAGGCTGTGTTGCTCACCCACCCGGAAATAGCCGATGCTGCTGTCATACCGTAAGTGTTATTTGACGTTATGATAAATTTAACGATGTTTATTCTGTAGTCAAATAAGGCCCTGATCATCCAGTATCAATGAATAAAAATTGTTTTCTTGGTTTTACTTGCATTAGATTTCCGGATGCGGAGGTTGGGCAATTTCCAATGGCTTATGTGGTTCGTAAAAAAGGGAGTACGTTACCAGAGAGTCATGTGATGGATTTCATTGCTAAACAGGTTTGTTTATATTTAAGTTTCCAATTATAAAGGTTTTCTCTTTATATACTCCAAACTAATGCTGAAATTTTTCTAAACGAAATTGTCTGGCTACAGGTGGCTCCTTACAAGAGAGTTAGACGAGTCGCATTCGTGGGCTCCATACCCAAAAACCCCTCGGGCAAAATACTTAGAAAGGATCTTATCAAGCTTGCAGTCTCTAAACTATGAAGGTTTGAGCCTTTCAGCTACCATAAGGGACCAAATCATTGAATTTTTAGAATGTAGTACGTTTCTATCATTAACAACAGATACAAGTTCCATATGCCTATCTGTTGCTCTTCTTATATTATCTGATTATGTGTTGTCTTTAGGCTCTATCCATGTCCTATTTTCCTTTTCTTTATTTTGGGCTGACAAAAATTGCATTTCGTAATGAACATGTTAGAAGGATACGTCAAACGGATTATTCCAAGAGGGACAGTTCACTCTTCAGAACGAGTTTTAGTCACCTGGTTTAGCACTTAGAGGTACTGTTTCTCTCAGTAATGGACCAAAAGTGTAGTATGGAAAAGCTAAGAAAGTTACTGGCCCTATTTTCAACCCTACACCTAGTCCATCCATTCGTGCAGTGGCGAAACCACATTGAGGGCCGGAGTGGCGCCGGCCCTCCCAAAAAAAAAAAATTGGGGGGTTTTGGTGAGAGGTTGAGGCAATCGAAGGGGCTGGAAATGGAAGGGCGCCCTTCCGATGCCGCCGGAGGCCCGGAAGAAGATGAATCTGGGCCCTCCCCGTGCTGGGATCCTAGTTTCGCCACTGCATTCGTGGAGCATGTGTGATCGCCTCGCAATGATGGGGGAAGCACGTTGAAAATATTCTTCCACAATGTGGTTATGGTACAACCTACAATGCCTATTCACTGTTGATTGTATGTGGTTTATAGCTTCGTGCGCTTAGCTTAGCGTTCTTATTATCTCAACTTCCTAGCCTAAAAACTCTATCACAAGAGTTTCTCTGCTTAGCATAGCGTTCATATTAGCTCACCTTCCTAACCTAAATGATGGGTGTCCAAACTCGTTCATATTAGCTCCCCTTCCTAACCTAAATGATGGGTGTCCAAACTCCAAACTAATAAGGAAAAATTGCACCATTCGTTCACTAATTATACCCGAGTTGCACTTTCGTCCTTTAATTATTTTTGTTTTACTTTTGGTACACTATCATTTTGTTTTGGCAATTTTCGTCCAAATCGAGGTTCCGGTGCTCATTTTTGCCGGAAAGCTGATGTGGCGCCCAGTCGGATTATACGCCACATCAGCTTTTCCAGCGCCACATCAGCTTTTCCCTAATGCAAAATAATACAAAAATCGAGATAACAAGTCCTAAACTAAGTACTTACTTCCTGAATGCATGCTCGATCAAAATAAACACAACAAAGTCGGAACTTTAATAAGAAAAGCATCGACGGAAAAGTCCCCAAAAAAATATGAGTTAGAACCTCCACAAGTTCGATTTAGAGAGAGAGAGAGAAAGAGAGATTCCTAAAGTGGAAACTAAGCAAATGAATGAATTGTTCCCTAAATGCAAAGGAACAACTGTATTTTTATATTAACACCTAAAACACACACTAGAAAAATGCACAATAAAAAATAAGCTCTCGCTATCTTGCCAAATCACCTGCGCTGGTCCGCGAGTTCGCAGGGTCTGGCACTCACGTGGTCGCGGGCTGTTTCGTTGGTAGGCGTCATAGGTCGTTGAGCGCGTGGGGAGAAGGTCGCGCGAGGCGCACAACCACTGGGAAAGGAGACTTGCGTGCACCTGGGCACTCGCGAGGCAGGTGAACAACACTGGAGTGAGGACTCGCGACCTGGGCAAAGTACTTTGGGACCTGTGATAATCACTTATCCCTCCGATTCTAGAAAACGTCTAATGTCGCATCTATATGTAGTTCCAATAGGAAAAGCTGGAGCTTTCTTGAAACGTCGACTACCCATGTATTATGTTATTTATGTTATGGTTTTTCTTTTTTGAAAAAATCTTGCTATGCATGCAAGTCTTTGGTCGCGGGGCTAGTGGTCCCAAACATCCAGTTGACAGCGAGGTTTCTACCTTGAAACTCTGCACTTCCCACTAAGCATCGGAGTAGAATGCTTTCCCGCCTGCTTTTGCGCATTCCCTTCCTTGCAGCCTATGCATCGACCGACCGACGTAAAGGAGAGGAATGCTTGTAGTATTGTATTGTCATCCAAGAAATTATCTAGTTGCGAGCGCGAGTGGCAGACGACATTGGGCGTGCGGGGTCGTCGTTCGGGCGTGTAGGGCGTTGCGCGTGGATCTATCGACGACTTGAACGGGTCTCTCGGCGATGCAAGCGGGTCTCTTCGGCTCGGCACGCTTTATCGGGCGAATTTTTGGCACTTCCCGGTGCCTTTCTCGACAACCTTTTAAAGTGCAATTTCTTACAAAAATAAAAAGAGAAATAAAAGGCACAAGGCATTCAAACGAAACACAAAAACGAGCAAAAACGACTAAATGGACCAGAAAAATCTAAAATAAAATAAAAAATCACAAATAAAACACATTAAAACACACAAAATAACAACAAAAACATACAAAATTTAATAAAATAATAATAATTTTAATATTTAAATATATATCAAATCATTATATCCATCAAATTTTACACTATTTTCAAACTTTGAATTTTCATTAAACATATAAATATATAATTTATAATTAATTTATCATAATTTATTTTATAATTAATTTATGCTAGTTTTGACATAACTACAAGTACATTTCAATTTAGATATCCCATCAGTATTATAATTTCTTTTTTTCAAAAGCTTTAATAATTTTTAATATGGAATACAAAACTTCTATTATATGAAGTAATAATATTTCACTAAAAGAAATAATAGATTTATGTTTAGACTTCCTCATCAATAGATCTATATTGGCACATTACAAATTTCAATATTTAATAAACGAAGAATAAATTAATTCGTGAAGGATTATCGGGGAAAGGATATGGAAGAATGTAGAGAGAACACGTGTAATCTAGAATATGCGAAGCGCTACTCTGAGTCGAGAACTCACGAATTCGCCAGGTGCTTCCACCCAGCATTATAAATAATCCTCCACCATCCTAATCCTTTATCCAGAAATATCAAAATCAACTCGCAACTCTCAAAATCTCTTCATTTAATCAATCAAACCCGCTCTTCGATTTTCACACAAATACCAAGAAAATGTCGCTGATCCCAAGCTTCCTTGGCAACCGCCGGAGCAACGTGTTCGACCCGTTCTCGTTGGATCTGTGGGACCCATTCGAGGGTTTCCCTCTCTCCACCGCCAAAGACGCATCGGCGGTGGCCAACGCGCGCATAGACTGGAAGGAGACGCCTGAGGCCCACGTGTTTAAGGTGGATGTCCCCGGCCTCAAGAAAGAAGAAGTCAAGGTGGAGGTTGAGGACGGCTCTATACTCCAGATCAGTGGGGAGAGAAGCAAGGAGCAAGAGGAGAAGAACGACAAGTGGCATCGTGTCGAGAGGAGCTCCGGCAAGTTCGTCCGCCGTTTCCGGCTGCCGGAGAATGCCAAGCTGGATCAGGTGAAGGCAGCCATGGAGAACGGAGTGCTTACAGTGTCCGTGCCCAAGGAGGAGGTCAAGAAGCCCGAGGTTAAAGCGATTGACATCTCTGGTTAAGTAAAGTGTTGATGAGGAAAAAAGTAAATGTGTTTGATGGTTTTCTATTTTGATTGTGTTGAATGCTCAAAATAAGGATTGTGGTATGTTTATGGTTTTTGTACTTTTTGTGGTTTTGTTTTCAGAAGTTGGTGTGTAATAAAATGTGAAACGGTATGTACTCCGAGTCCAAATCATGATGTGCAATAAAGGTNAATGTTAATTATTCTACCTTTTCCTGTTTCTTGAACAAGGCTCACCTGTCTCTTAGGCATCCTTTGGAAACTGTGATATTTTTCCATCAGTTTAAGGCTATATATATTGTGGTGGTGCCATTAGACATTGATCTCCAACTTCTTATAAAGCTTTCAATTGTGTGAGTGGTGTGCTTTGATAAGACATTTTGTGAATCTAGGCTGGACCTCAGACTACAGAACGCAAAGTTTTCAACTGTAAATGAAAAAAACTTGACTTTGCAACTGTAAATGAAAAAACTTGGTCCAAATTGAAATGATACAGCGGTATACTTTCTCTGCTAGAAAACTGGCCTTGGGAAATTGTCAACAGGGCACTATGGGAATAATGAAGTGTCAAGTGTGTATATTTATCAATTTATGTATGTCTGATAATCTGACTAATGTAGGCAATGGTGTTCCGTGTTAGCAAAATCTTCTCAGTTGTGTCAAACTCAAGCACGTCATCGTAATTCCCATGATTGAATGATGCTATAGCAAAATCTTCTCAGTTGTGTCAAACCTTCGCTTTCCCATACAAGTATAGTTTGGCAGCGGTGCAAGCTATCACTCGAGCACTTGCGGAACCATCAAGTAAATAACAAGTGACACTAATACATTTATGGACTCGCGCTCGCCCAAAGGCTATAATTGCTCAATTGCGCCATGAAAATGTCTTGGCTCGCCCACACATGATACTACACCCAAGTTATCTCGGTACACTTAGGCACAAGTTAGCAGGGGTGGATTTAGATATATTATAGGGGGCTATTGTCTCCCCCAAAATTTTAATTTTTTCTACTATACATATATATAGACATTTTACCAAAATGTTAGTCTTTCTTATTACTTAAAAAATGTAATACATAAAAAAACATATTGAATTCATACATGTATCCTATAATTATTACTAATTATTAGTATGGACATCTAATAATCCTTTATAACTACATTACATCTTTCAAGTAAATTTTCACTCTCTTCAAGTGTAATATTTGTTGCTTTTCTTTTTATATTATAGAGCTTAATTGAATGGAATGTAAGAGATGGTTGAAAAAAAATTATTAATAGAAGAGCATGAGTGGTATGTAATTTCACAAGTCAAATAAAAAATTGTAAGAACTATTAGTATTGAGTCAATAGTTGATGGGTCTTGTGATTTGAGATAATGTTTAACACAATTTTAAAA
Organism: Striga asiatica; assembly: GCA_008636005.1. NCBI lineage: Eukaryota > Viridiplantae > Streptophyta > Magnoliopsida > Lamiales > Orobanchaceae > Striga > Striga asiatica. The sequence continues at coordinate 54,008 of BKCP01000891.1, read as the reverse complement.
TATCAAAGTTGAAATGTTATGTCTTTTGCAGAGCATATTTATTATTTATTTTATCCATTTTATAATACATTTCTATGTTTTATATCTATATCTATCTATACTATTATAAAAGGACGAGTGATTTTGTAAAAATAATGATTTGCCTAAAAACACTTACTTTGACATATTTTTAATGGCAAATTAGTAATACAGTAATACCATTTTTTTTTATATTTTTAATTAACAAATGAACTACTTAAAAATCTCTTATTTTGACTTATTTTAATGGCAAATTAATAATACACTAATACTCATCATATCTTATATTTTAATCAATAATTAATATTTAGTTAAATAAATATAGATACAAGAACAAAACATTCTAGATCTCTTAAAAATCAACTTCAACATTCTCAATTTCTCCTACCATTATTCCTCACAATTTTGTTTCTTTCACATATCTATCAAACTGCTTCTTTCATATCTCCAAAAAATCAACCCAGACAATAAAATTTTGAAAAGATATATAATTGATGTTTTGAAAAACATCTTATTTTTAATATAATTTTAATACAAAATCATAATTACATTAATTAATAACAAAAACCCTACATGAAAGTTTTAATATTTAAGAAAGAATACACAAAAAATAGCTATATTGCAATTAAAAATACAACCGTCATACATTTCACTTAAAATCGCAACGAATATTCATTGGTATAGCGAATATATACATAATCTAACAAACTAAAAAAGTGGATCAATTCATTTAGCTCTTCCGTTATTAAGAAAATAAATTCTTACATTTAGAAATTGCACCTTAAATTTATTGAATTGAGTTTTTATCCCACAAAAAAAGTTATTTATTTGTTTGATTGATTATTTTTTCTAATTTTAGTCACATAGAAAATAAAGTTAACGAATTTTCACCTGACCATTAGGTGAAGAACATATGAAAGAACAATATAAACAAAAATATTAAATTTGCTAAATATTTAAAAAATATAATTAAGTTGTCATACTAATAAATATGAAAAGAAGTAATAAATAAAAAAGTTATAATTAATAAAAATAAACATAAAACTTTTAAAATTATACTTATCGATGCAAACAAACTGAATTGTTCAATGCATGTTAATTTTTTGTGCTATAGTTTTATGTGTAAGTTTTACGTGATAGACAATAGTTATTTGTATTTTTATCCATGTAGGTTAGAACTTTTATTTTTTAGAAAGAAATGATTATTTAAATTTTAACTAACCTTTTATTTTCTATTATTGTTTTGAATGTAATATGTAAATATCATATTACATATATAAAATAATAATTATTTTTATTATTTAATATTTAATATGTAATAAATTTGACTCGATTGAGAAATTAATAGGTAATTTTGAGATAAAATAATGAGTGATTTTAAAAAAATATATGGACTAAAAGTTCATATGTTAAATATATTTTAATAGAAATATTGTAGGTATTCCACTGAAAATTGCAATGAATATTTCATTTGTGTAGCATTCATTGGAAAATTTCATTATCTATTCCAATAGATATCAAGTTAAATTACAATGAAATTTTTGTTGTTTAATGATTATAATTACCATTATTTATTATTGTGTGAATTTCAGTTAGAATTTTCGGACCATATTTCAACTTGTTGGAAAAATTGCCAATGGAATTTAAAAAAAAAAGCTAATTGAAATGGAGGATGCAAAATAATTTCATATTGGGGGCACTATTTAATTAATAGAAAAAATATACCATCAAAATAACATAATGCACTACAAATAATAAATTATACTTTTCATAGTTTGTCATCTTTCTCATCTGTAATATATTTTTAACACATATAAGTTAGAAAATATTAAAAAAAAGCATGATTTTTCTTAGTTTTTTATTTTTTCAGAACGATAGATGTCATTATAAACTCAAACAGGAACAAAGTTCCAATACAAGGGGAAAATTCCCAATCGAGACCTGAAAAGAAAATGAGAGGCACATCTACAAGATGGCCTAGAACCTCAAACAATACAAACCAATCCAATACTAGGGAATAGAAGGTCCTAACCACTGCCACAAGGCCTAGTAGTATCTCCTATCCCAAATAACAAAAGGATCCCAATAGAAATACAAGCAACAGAACCAAAACTAAACAAGAACACAACCAACTACAACACAAACTAACACAAACATCAAAGCTGTCTAATGTAACAAAACTCCTTCCAATCCTTAAAAACTGTCTTTATCACCAAATGAACAGGTAGGAGAGATTTTTGAAAAATCCAAAGGTTTCGGGTCTTCCACATCCACCAAAGTAAATAAGTAGTAAGTTGTATTCTGTTGGTGGAAGTTTCAGATTTAGGTATAGAACACACCTGATGCCACCAGTGTTTGAAGGAGATATTGTGAGTAGTGAGTCCATTCCAAGACACTGGTGCATGATTCCATATTTGACAGGCTCTCTTACACTTCAGAAACAGGTGCTCAATGGTTTCTTGATCCTCTCCACAACAACTCAGCATATGTCCACTTCAAGACCCTTCATATGCAGGTTTGCCATCACAGGTAATGTACCATTGATACATTTCCATATAAACAACTTGATTTTTTCTGGAATTTTTAAGGACCAGCTTCTTTTGAGAGTTTTCTTCATTAACTGAGTTGATGAGCTGCTCTCAGGTTGATCAAGCAAGTGAACTTTTTGTTGAGCCAGATACTTGTAAGTGCTAGAAACCGAGAAGGTGCCTTTACTATCCAGACCCCAGAAAATTCTGTCTTTCTCATTCACCTTCACAGTTTTGATTGCCAATATAGCAGCACTGTCTTCTTCTGAAAATAACTGTTTCACAAGCCATTGATTCAATCCACTACCATCTTCAAGCATTAGGTCTTTAACAAAAGTGAGATAATCTCTGGAAATTTGCAGCATTTCAGGTTTAGCTTTTGGAAGGTGGGGGACCCAGTTGTGATTGTATCTGCTCCACCTCTAATTTCAGTTCTCAGCCACTTGGAGAAGATGGGAAGAGTATCCATCCAGAAGTTCCAAAGCCAAGAGCCTTTACTAGATCTAGCTGCTTGAAAGATAGATGTGTCAGGGTAGTATCTGTCCTTCAAAATTTTGCTTACAAGGAGATCAGGCTGAGAGGTGATCCTCCAAAGCTGTTTGCAGATCAGAGCTTGATTGAAGAGTTGAATGTCATGGAAACCAATGCCACCTTGCAGCTTGGGGAGAGCCATTTTAGTCCAACTCTTCCAGTGAATGCCAGAGGACCCTTCTTCCTTAGATTTCCACCAGAATTGAGCACAGATTCTGGATATCTCTTTGCAAATGCTTTTTGGCAACTTGAAACAGGACATCGTGAAAACTGGTAGAGCTTGAAGCACTGCTTTTATGAGAGTTTCTTTACCAGCAATAGATAACAGCTTAGATTTCCATCCTTGCAATTTTCTGTCAATAGAATTCAGCAAGTAGACAAACACATCTTTCTTGGATCTTCCAATGCCAAGAGGAAGTCCCAGATATCTTGTGGACTTGTGGGATTGAATACCTTGCAGAGTAGAACAAATCCTGTGTTGAGTGGCCCGGGGAGTGTTTCTGCTGTAAAAAACTGCTGACTTTTGTAAATTAACTGTCTGGCCAGTGAACTGCTTATATTTATTCAGAAGATGGAGAAGAGTTTCAGCCTGGTTCACATCTGCTTTGCAGAAAAATAATGAGTCATCTGCAAAGAGCAGATGGGACAAAAGAGGTCCATTCCTAGAAAGTTTCAAGCCTTGTAGCAGTCCAGTATTGACAGCATCAGTGATAAGAGCAGATAATAATTCAGCAATTATAATGAACAAATAGGGGGATAGAGGATCCCCCTGTCTGATTCCCCTTGTAGGGGTCACAAACCCACAAACAGTTCCATTCACTTTGAAAGAGAGAGTAGTTGAAGAGATACAAACTAAAATCAGTTTCACAAAGTCCTTATGGAAGCCCATCTGAATCATAATTTGCTTGAGACTAATCCATTCCACTCTATCAAACGCCTTCATAAGATCAAGTTTCAGTGCCATAAACCAGTTTTTGCCAGTAGAATGTCTATTCAAAAAGTGAAATGCTTCCTGAGCAATTATTACATTGTCCATTAATGTCTTCCTTTTAAGAAAGCTGATTGGGAATGACTAATACAGCTATCCAAATAGGATTTCAGCCTTTGAGCAAGTATTTTAGAAAGCACTTTGTAGACAACTGTACAGAGACTAATAGGCCTAAACTGGTTGAGACTTTCTGGAACAGCACATTTAGGAATTAAAGCTAAGATAGTATGATTCCAGTAGTGCAACATGTTTCCAGATTAAAAAAAACTCTTAATAGCAAGAATAAAGTCAGTTTTAATCAGATCCCAAGAGTGTTGATAGAAGAGAGCATTCATACCATCCTCCCCTGGAGATTTATCAGGATGGAGCTGGAAAAGTGCTTCCTTAATCTCAGTATCCTCCACAGGCTGAATAAGAGACTGGTTCATGTCAGCTGTAATTGATTGAGGGATTAAGTGCAAGATGGATTCTTCCCCATCAGAGCCTTCAGCGGCAAACAAAGTGTTGTAAAAATCTTCAATATGATGTTCCATTTCCTCCTGAGAGCAAAATTCTTCTCCCCTTTCTGAGATCAGCCTTGATATAGCATTCATCCTTCTCCTTTGTTGAGTGTAGGCCTGGAAAAATTTTGTGTTTCCATCTCCATATTTGAGCCAAGTGACCCCAGACTTTTGGTGCCAGTATTTCTCCTCAAAACAATGAGCTTCATTGAGTTCATTTCTAGTTGCCTCCCATTCTCCCCATTTGGTTTATGAATTGTCTTCTCTAAGATTCTCCATCTTCTTGGTGAGTGTTGCAATGTTCAACTGATTTTGGGTATGAAAGTTGGAGCTCCATTGCAATAAGGCCAGTCTAGTGTGTTTGACTTTTTCCTTCAGTCTGTAGAATGGAGTTCCTTGGACTTCTGCTTGCCACGCCTTTTTAATAATCTCTGCATAGTCCTCCTTTTCTATCCACCTTCTATCAAATGAGAATCTCTTTGGCTTTCTAATTTTGTCATTGCCAGTGTCTATGAGCAACATAGAGTGATCTGATGAACTCTTTGCAATGTTTAGGACCTTGGCATTGGGATATGATTGGAGCCATTCCACAGAGCCAAAAGCTCTATCCAGCTTTTCTTCCACTATCCCTTCTGTGTCTCTGTTGTTACACCAGGTGAACTGGTAGCCAATCATTTGGATTTCTTCCATGTCCATTTGGTTGATAAAATTATTGAATCCCTGAAAGCTGCCATTGTTTCTAGTGATTCCACCCTTCTTTTCCTCATTGGAACATAAAGCATTCCAGTCTCCAGCAGCAAACCAGTTGTTCCCCCAGGAAGATTTCAGTGTTTCCAAAACTTGCCATTGACTCAGTCTTTGAATTCTGCAGGTATTCATGTAAACAAATACTCCCCATTGTGGTTCTGAAGAGGGAAGTTGAAAATTCACAGCAATGAAAAATTCTTGACTCATAATCTAGTGAATGGTCACAGCAACATCCCATAGTAGTAGTAACCCCCCACTAAGACCATGAGGTTCAACAATAATAGCTCTATTGTCATAACCAAGCTTCCTGCAAACTGTATTTACAAATGATTTGGATATTTTAGTTTCTGAAAGAAAAACAAAACTTGGGTGATGAGACTTGATTGCCTCTCTGATTTGGGAAACTGTAGAGGGCCCACCCAGCCCTCTACAGTTCCAAACCGCAGCTAGCATTGTTCACTTGGGTGCCAATCTAGGCTGGCCACCCCCACCTGTTCTTTGTTGGGTTTCAATTTCTTGTTTGTTGAGTTTTGTTGGACTGTTTTCATCTCCTTTTGATCACTGTCATGAGTAGGTGTTCTTGGTCTTTTAAACCCTGGTTGGCAGTTGTCATTTAGAAATTGAGAGTCTTGCCTTTGGAGTCTGCCTGATCTGTGACTAGTTCTCTTCCAAGTTCTGAGGTTGCCCATGTTGCTCTCTACAACTTCTTTCCCCTTTATCTGAAGAACTGGGTTCATAGTTTGTGTGGGAACCATATCCATGTCCATGTTCTTATTACTATTCTCAACATCAGCAATAAGATTAACAGATATTAGGGCTTTGTCCAATGCTTTCTGGTTTGGAGAGTTTTGAATATGAGGAGAATTAAGGAGAGATTCCTCTATCATTGAGTTAGAGGCTACTTTGTCTGAGATAACTTGTGTGTGGGCTATAATGGGAGTTGGAATAGCCTGCTTATGAGGAGTCATTTTGCTAGAAGAAGCTTGTTGGTTGGGGTCATTAACAGGGTTAGCAGAGTTACCTGATGTTGAAGAGTTTTTTGGTCCAGAGTTGATTATCTAAATCCAATTGGTCCCTTCTGTAGCTTTCATCCAATCCCCATACTGACCTTCCTTGTCTGCCTGTTGTTTTATGTCTTCAAGCCTCTTGGAGCATTCTCTGTCTAAATGCCCCAAAAATCCACAATAGTGACATAGATTAACCAATTTTTCATATTGAAAGCTTACTTTCACTATCTGATCGCCCAATCTTATTGATGCACACCTAGGCAGGGCTTCACTCAGGTCAGCTTTTACTAGAAGTCGGAGAATTCTTCCACCGTGATTACCTGAGCTCACCATAACCACATTTCTTACCTCTTTGAATACTTTCCCCACCTTAAGTCCCACTTCTGTGCTTAACCAGTTAAGTGGAATATTAAGAGCTTGAACCCAGAGCTGAAGTTCCTGAAATCCGACATGATTACGGGATATCTTCTCTTGCCATTCTTGAAGAATCAGGTACTGGTTCTCGAATATCCAGTTTGTGCCGCTTGCCACTTTCTTTAAGTCTTCCTTATTCTGAAAAATGAATTGAAAGAAGTTGAAACCAAGTTCCTTCACCTCCATAGTTTGCTTAAGTTTCCAAATGTGGCTCATAGTTCTTTGGATGCCGATCCAACTAGCCTTCCGTTCTCCCACAATCCTTCCAAAAAGACTTCTTTGGCATTCATCGTCGCTAATCCGAATATCTTCATTAGCAATGTCAATGAGATTGGTTTCTTTATCGGAGAGAGATATACTATTAAGCTTATGAGCAAGATCGTCGTTCTTACCCACTTCACCCATTGAGACAACAGAGAACCCTAAACCCCAAATACCAAAATATCAAAAGAATGGGAATTGAAAATATGCAAACCAACTCAATGAAAGAACAATCAACAGACTCTGTACTGAGAATTAGAGATCAAAGAAGAAGAAAATTGTCGCTCTCAACGAGAGAATCGGTCGCTCTCAACGAGAGAATGATTTTTCTTAGTTCAATATAAGAAAATCATTGAAAACAATATACTTTTTAGATTTTCTTTTTTAACAAAAACTTTATGTGGTATTATAGTTGACTCAACACTATAATTGATGAATTTACAAATTATGAATATTTGAATATAATATTAATGAGAAAATTTTTATTATATATAGTATAATATAAAGATATACAATTAATTGATATATAATAAGACATATGACTCAAATTGTTCTATAATTTATTCTATGATTTTCTTACAAATTTAATTGTTATATATATAAACATATGAAAGAACAATATAAAGTAAAAAAAATATTAAATTCCATAATAATATTAAAAGTGTTATAATTAATTAAAATAAATATACAACTTTCAAAACTTGTATTTATCAATATAAACGAGTTGAGTTGTAAATATTTGTTAATGTTTTGTGATTATTAATTTTATGTGTAAGGTTTAGGTGACAGACAATAGTTATTTGTACTTTTATCCATTTAGGTTAGAACTTTTAAAATTAAAAAAAAAAAAAAACTTGATTGTTCTAATTTTAAATAATTTTTTTATGTGCTATTAGTTTAATAAATATATTAAACAAATATCATAATACATTTATACAATAGTAAATATTTTCATTATTTAATATTTAATATGTAAGAAATATAACTCAATTAAGAAATTAATAGGTAATCATGAGATAAAATAATGAGTGGTTTCTAAAAAGATTACATGGACTAAAAAACCATGTGTTTAATGTATTTTTTAATAGGAAAATTGTAAAGATAATTAATTAATAACAAAAGATATTATATATAAATTTAATGTTTAAGAATGAATACAATAAAAAAAACCAACCATAAGGTATTCCATTGAATATTTCAACGGATATTTTATTGGTATAACTTTAATTGAAAATTTTCATTGGCTATTCCAACAGAGATAACATTAAATTATATTAAAATTTAACTGATTTAATTATTCCAATTAAATAATGAGTGGTTTCTAAAAATATTACATGGACTAAAAAGCCATGTGTTTAATGTATTTTTAATAGCAAAATTGTAAAGACAATTAATTAATAACAAAAGATATTATATATAAATTTAATGTTTAAGAATAAATACAATAAAAAAAAAAAAAAAACCGTAAGGTATTCCACTGAAAATTTCAACGAATATTTCATTGGCATAACTTTAATTGGAAAATTCATTGGCTATTCTAACAGAGATAACATTAAATTACATTAGAATTTAACTGGTTTAATTATTTCAATTACTATTACTTATTGTTGTGTGATTTTTCGTTAGAATCTTCCTCGGACAATATTTCAACCGCTGGAAAAACAACCATTGGAATTGTAGAAAATTCAATGGAAGTTTCATTGGAAAGCTAATTGCCGTGGCAGATCCAAAATAATTTTTTCATTTTTAAGTACATAATTTCTTAAGCTAGAACTATTAAGTACATAATTTTTTAAGTATTGTTATTTTTTTAATAACATGGTAGTTTCAATGGAATAATTTTTTAAGTTAGAACTTTTAAATACATAATCTTTTTTTCCATTCAAAATACGGATATTAGTATTAATTTTTTAGTTAAATATTTCATTATTTTCTAACATTAATTTTTTTATTTTCAAAATACTTAATATTTTTATTTGTTATCCTTTTGTATGTAATATATCATACCATTTCTTTCCAATGATGTTCGATTTGACAATTTATTGTTAATAAAATAAAAATATTATAATTATTTATAACGATATAAAATAATATACATACATATATATATCAATACCAATTTAAAATAATAAATGGACCTAAAATTATTTCATAAAATAGATTATAAATCCATGTTAAATAAATTTTATTAATTATAAAATAACATAAGATAGTTACATAATGTTTTATCAAACATTGAAAAACAAATGTGAACTTTTTAATCTTATAAACAGTATAAAAGCACGATTTTATCAAATATATATTATTATAAATAAATAAATAAGTAATATTAAATTATATTTTATCTTATGTGATTATAGTTGTAGCCTAATAATAAGATACTTTGATAACGACATAATTATATAAAATGCGTAAAAAAAATAAACAATACATATAAATATGCTTTAATTCTTTTCATAAATAAAATATTATTTGTGAATACAATGATAAACAAATAAAACAATATTAAGGCAATGAGGAAAAAGAAGTCTGATTTTTTTTTTTTCCCAGAGAATTATGATTATCAACATCTAGAAACAAAAGTCTTTTATAATTACTACATTTTTTTTATTACTGGCGTAAATTCTCATAAATATTGATCCTATATTATAAGTTTTTAATTTTTAAATAACTAAAAAAAAACTTTGTAATACATAATGTATATTTTAATAATGACTTTGTGATAATAAAGTTCACAGATGACGAAGAGTATTATGATATAATAGAATTTTAATTTTTCTCCTCTCTAATATTTTAACAAATGATATATTTCTTAGTATTATCTCATTGTTTTTTCTTTCAATTATTAAAGAATCAAGAAAAGATATTTATCATAAATTTTCGAAACATTATATTGATGCAAAAATTTGGACAATAATAGCGTCTGAAATCATTGGAACAACCAAGATACTCAATGATTTGCGAACAACATATTATATAGTTCGTCTATCTTTTAAATAAATAACATTGAAAAGGAAATGTCGGGGCATGATCAAAATATTTTTGAATTTTTGAATGAAGTTATCATATTTTGATAGAAATATTTACAATTTCATTGGTGTATTGTGCTCGAACATATGCAATTACTTTAGAGTATATTCTTCCATGTAATGTATGATGATTTCAAAAAATAATTTAGTTTTCATGTAATGTGTGATGATTTTAAAAAATAATTTAGCATCTCGGGAGAAGTATACGTAACCAAGATTTTGAAAGATCAGCTTTTATTTGGAAATGAAACTCATTCTCACCTCGTGGGGCGATGCCTCAATGGGGGAGGTGTCAATTTGTCTATATGGAGAGAGAGTAATGAAGTATTTTGAAAAAAAAAAATATCAACAATTTTAATGATACGGTCGATTATTTCACAGAAATATTCATTAACAGTTATTAGCAATACCTTATAAAGATCATAATCATAGGTTTGACTATATGTTTGGACAAAATATTTTGTATTGTTTGAATAAAGTAGACTTTTTGCCTAATGAATTAAGAAAAATTTGCCTATTAATGTATAGAACTTGAAAGGGTATGTATGTTTTTTTTATGAGAACATCTCCAAAACTAAAATGAAAGAAAATCACTCTTGATTCATTAACCATAAATAGATAAAAGAACTAATGCATTTATATTATACATTATGTCCTTATTTAGTTATTTAGTACTTTTTTTAAAAAAAAATTATGGACTCATTTTTAATGTATTTTTGTTGAGGTTGTGATATGTTATTTTATTCTTTTTATATTATTACATCGTTATGTTATTTTTAAAAAAACAAATACATTAAGAGTTCATTTGTTCTACATTTTTAATGTTATTTTTAAAATAAATTAATTAATTTATTTTACTGGACTTAATCGAAAAAAAACATTCGTCACCACGTGCGATGCACGTGCACTTTACTAGTCTATATAAATGTGTGATATATCAAAAATTATATATTCCTTCTAAGGTGTTATTGGAGTTAAGTCAAGCCAAATACCTCATGATCAAACTCGTGTTTGTTTAATAAATGAACCGTCTCAACTTTATTCATTTAATAAATAAAAAAAATGTTAGCTTGAGCTCGTTTCATTTAATAAACAAATTCAGTTAATTGTTCAATCGTTTACATATTAACAAGATGAGTTGAAACTTTCATTGTCAAATCGATTATGTTCACAAACAATTTATTTTGAAAACNAAAAAAAAGTTCTGGATCCGCCCCTGCAATTTAGTACATCTTGACGTTAATCACGTATAAAGTTGCGCATAAGTGTCGCCCTTGTCCGAGCTCATTGGTGCGCATAGGCGTCGCCCTGCCCGTACTCGATAAGCGCGCAAGGCATCACACTGCCTCGCACCGTAGCGTCTCCGAGTTAAGCCCATGTGCCCGCAAGTCCATGGACAACCCTCGACAGTTGTCATTCGACCGAGCCCTCAACTTTTACCCAACCTCATAATCGAGTATTTTCTGACAGGACACCCTCGATCCAAACCGACTTGATGTACGTGAAGACCTTACACTAGATCTGGATCCATCTGCACGTGTATTCCACATGGTCCAGCCCAACACCCTTATGAGACTACTACATTCCCCCAAGCATGGGAAAAGAGTGTGTAGACCTACCCGCTTGGACATTGATAGCTGAGTCTCCACACGAGTCTTCGTCGCCCCATGAAGACTCGACTGAATCCCACATTCAGCCTAAGGACGCACCAACTCTCGGCCTTGCAAATTATCATCCCCGCTAAGATAGCTCGAGACCTCGTAGTCATAGTGCATTCCTCCCGTACTCAGCACAACGTCCCTCAATACCATGCCTCGTCATACCTTGATGCACTAAGGGGACGCACGACCAGCCGACGTCACACTTAAACACCACAAACCTACCCCACTTGAATTTATCTACGCCCTCGTCAACTCGGGAAAAATTCTCCTTGCTTGCCTCAAACCTTGCCAACTATAACAAGTATCCGGCTCCACTGAATTCCACTATATATGCACGAAGGTAAAGAAATTAGGCAAGACCCAAGTCATCCTCGACTCGTAAGCCAAAACCCCCCATGGACTCCTTTTCGCGCAACAAGACACCAACTCCCAGCCTTTGTGTGATTTGACAAGTCACCCAAGAGCCCGTCACTTGGTGCAATTAGGCTCAGCGGTGAAGCCTTGGTTCAATTAGGCCTAGCCGCGAGGCCATAGGGTGTGTCCAACGTGGACTCTGTACATTCTCCCACATGGATCCATCCTTGGTTCAGTTATACTCAGCCACGAACCTAATGGTATGTCATCCGCGAACACTCAATGATCTCCCACTTGGATGCGTCACTGGATCAATGAGGCCCAGTCGTGAGGCCAAATGTGTGTCCTCCACGAGCACTAGACAAACTTGCCCCTGAGTCCGTCACTTGGCTCAATTAGCAGCCGCAAAGTCACGCCTCATCCATGAAGAAACAAGTGACTCCCGCATCCACTCGTGCCTAGAATCCTTGCCCATCACATCACACTTCATGAACACAACATCCTTTACGCTTCAGTTGAGTTTGGACTCCAAAGTCGTTCATATGCACCAATATATTCGGGTCGACGTGCCATTATCGTCGTATGCACTGCCTCACAACATGAAGCGTTGACTTTGGCATCAACTTTTGGGACAATATTCCATCCTTTGGTCTGCACGAACAAGACCTCGTCTCGACTCCTGTTCACCATCGCTAGTTGTATTGGACAGCACGTTGGGTGTATCACACAACTCCCCTCGTCGGATTTCTGTCGAACATGCCACTATGATTTTTGCGACTCCCATTCATCTTCATCAAGTCCACCTCGAATCAGACACATCAAGCACCCCATCACAAGGCACTTGGCATAGGCCATTGCCTAAGTAGACTGCTCACCTTTCTGCCACTACAATTCGGCTTGGGCCTCTCGCAATCAACCCATCACATGAACAACTCGTCCCACTCTTACACATCTCCCATGTGCCGAGGATCAAGGTCCCGCACCTTAATTAGAGCTGTCAAAATAGCCCACGGCCCGCGGGCTGCCCCCGCCCCGCAAAAGGGGCGGGTTGAGCCTTTATTTTCAAGGCCCGCCAAGCGGGGCGAGGCGAGCTGGCCCCGGGTCGGCCCACCTTTTAATTAAAAAGATATTTGTATATATATATTAGACCCAGCCTTGGGTCATTTGTACTAAGCCCAGTAAATACTTGGAAAGAAAGCCGAACCGAAAAAAAAAATAATTGGAGGTTTAATTGTGAGGAGACTTTATTTTCTAGTCCACAACAAAAAGGCAGTATGAAAAAGATTGAAAAATCTTTTTAGAATTAATTTTATTCGTTAACTAGCTAATAAGATTTAGAACTTCATCCAAATTTACTTTAGTATAAATAATACTTAAATCGTCTGTGTTTTATTAGTTAATTTTATTAACGGCAATGTTTATGGAATATGACCTTTTTCGCCTGGCTGCATAGTGAAAATATTTAGGGAACACCATGCATCCTCTTTTGGGAAAAGACGATCGGAGATCCAAATTTTGTCGGTACTCGGCACAAAACGACTGGCAAGTCAAAACGCGTCTAAATTGGAGAAACTTCGATTTATACATGGGGAGCAAGTGGAGTAATTATTGCACAAGACATACAGAAATAACAAGCGGATCAAAGAGAAGAGAATGAAGGAAGATGAAAAATGAGAAACGAAAATCCCAATCCTGCTAGTGCTCCTCGTGTTTGTGAACTTGAGAATATTGATGATCAGGCCTTCAGAGTATTCCCCATGATGTAGCATAGCATCGCGACTCGGGTGAGAAGAATGAGGTTAGCGGCTCGAACCGGTGTGACGAACTAATTAAATTGGGTTTCTGGACCGAGCTTGGTAAAGCCCGGTAGGGGAGTTGAGCTCGGCGAATGGTGGAATTGAGCTCGGCGGGGCAAGTGCATAGCTCTTCAGCTCGTCGAGGAGATGATATGTTGCGATATGCCACTTTTGCGGATATTACGGAGATTTTTCGGGAAGTGGGGTAATGTAGGACTCTAGTTCTATCTCAAAACGTGCGTCATTCGGTAGTAGAGGGGGCGAAGGATTCTGAGTGTAGTAGGAGTCTTCCTAAGGCTTTCCTTCTCCCATATAAAAAGGCGACAGGTTATAAAAAACACATAACACACAACATTCACAAAATACGCATTGTCTTCTATATCTGCTACCTCTTTTGAATTCCGGACTGACTTGGGCGTCGGAGTGTTCGCGCCGGGACCACCCCCGGCGTGTTTTGCAGGTTGTCGGCGATCCAAGAAAGGCGAACCAATTCAGAAGAGGCGGTCCAGCGGTTCAGGACAATTTGACGTATCAAATTGGCGCCGTCTGTGGGAACAAACTTCAGTTTCTACAACTTGAGATAAGAGGCTGATTTTTCTCACCAACATTCACCATGACTGATGACAACGTGAAGAAGAACCTGATAAAAGACATGGACGAAGCATGGACGCGGAGGGCGTTTGGAGATGGACCCCCTCCGGGGTGGTCAAAGACGATTGTTACGTCCAAGGAAACCTTACCGACACCTGGTATCACCTCGACACCGGCAAAAGATACGCAAGGACAGTCGGTGGCCCCAGGAGGGAAGGAAGGTCAGACAGGGATTGAAGGTGAGCTTGGCGGTTCCACTACAGGGGTAGACAATCAGGCCGTCGGCGGGTCTGGAAGTGGGGGTGGACTGACGGGTTCATTGGATAATAGGCAGCAGATCGCGGCAAGAATAAACAACCCTCCAGAAAACAACCTCCCGGCGGCAGGAGGGGACCAAATGTTGCATATGACCAGAGCGGAGTTGGATAGGATTATTGCCGATGCAATTGGACGAGCTCAAGTTGTCGATAGAAGGGCTACCAATGAACCAATCAGGCAATCTGTACAGCAACAACAGTTACTACCGCTGAACCAGTCTCAGCGTCGTGAGAGAGGTGACGAAGACGAGGATAGGTCGGCAACCTCCCGGCCTGTCGCAGCGACGCAGCAGGAAGGAGTAACTTTGGAGAGGTTGGCTTCTCAGATGCGGGAGTTACAGGCACGGCTGCAGGAGAGAAGGCCCATGGTATCTCGTGGGCATCCTTTCACAGAAGAAGTACTGAGAGGTGACCTGCCACATAATTTCAGAGAATTAAGCTTATCCTATGACGGATCTGCAGACCCCGCAAGGCACTTGAGGTCGTTCGACAACATAGCGGTGTTGCATAGGTATAGCGATGCGGTGAGCTGTAGGGCTTTCTTGACGACCTTAAAAGGGTCGGCGCAGGATTGGTTTCATCAATTGCCGCCTGGATCCATCGACAACTTTGAAAAATTCAGCTCTCTCTTTTTGAACCAGTTCGCTAGTGCCAGAAAGCATGAGAAAACGTATTTGTCGTTGATTAGCATGCAGCAAAAGGAAGGTGAATCTTTGCGACAGTATGTGGCGCGTTATACTAAGGAATGTGTGGAAGTCCCTACTGCAACAGAGGAAATCAAAGCTGGAGGGCTCACTAGGGGTCTACGGCCAGGGAAGTGTCGAGATTCGTTGGCTAAACGTCCGGCGAGGTCGTTTGACGAGCTTTTGGAGAGATGCAGCAAGTATGTTAATATGGAGGAGGCGGAAGCAGACTTTCTACAGAATGATAAGATAAAAGTGAAGCCGACGGATGAGAGGACCCGTCAAAATGAACGACGAGCTCCCCAGAAGGAGGTCAGGGCAGAAGATCGATTTAAGGGGCCCAGGTATGAACACTACAAACCATTGAGGGCTCCCCAGAAGGAAATTCTTGAAGTGATGGAGCAACGAGGTGAGACTAAGTTGTTAGCAGCACCCAAGCCCTTGCTCCACCGCGAAAATTCTCGGCAGGAAAGGATAGGTATTGCCGATACCACCGCGATTATGGTCATTCTACTAATTTCTGTCGTGAGCTGAAAGACGAGATTGAGCGGCTTATCAGAGCCGGGCATCTGAAGGAGTTCGTAATAAAAGACAAGGAACGTCGTGACGAGCGCCCAGAGGGGCGTGAGCTAGGTGACAAACGCCGGAGAATGGAAGAACAACCAGATAGACCAGTGAAGAAAGGGGTGATTCATATGATAGCAGGAGGTCCTACGGATGGTGACTCACACAGGGAGAGGAAGAGAACATATCGAGGAAAGAGCATGATGGACGAGGTGGCTGAGGTCAAGGTACAAGCAAGTTCGGCTACCTTGAACTTCAGCGCGAATGATGTACAGGGGGTCGTGGTTCCTCATAATGATGCCTTGGTTATTACGGCTGAGGTGGCCAGTTACGATGTGCAGAGGGTTCTGATAGATACTGGGAGTTCGGCGGATATCATTTTCTGGAAATGTTTGCAGCAGATGGAGTTGGAGGTAAAAATGGAACCGGTGCACACTGCCCTATACGGTTTTAACGGCAGTGAGGTCCGACCCATGGGGGAAGTAAACCTAACAGTCGCCCTAGGACGAGCTCCCACGAGGAAGGTAAAGATGGTCAGATTTCTGGTCGTCGATGCCAGCTCGGCATATAATATCATTCTGGGACGCCCCAGCTTGAACGCGTTCCAAGCTGCTGTCTCAACGTGGTGTATGAAAATTAAGTTCCCTGTGGGGGACGAAGTTGGAGAGGTGATGGGAGATCAGTTGCAGTCGCGCCGTTGTTATGAAATAACATTAAAGACTGCGGAGGCATTGAATAAGAAGAGGAAGGCAGAGGATCCCCCTGAATCATCGCATCAAGGTAGACGACAAGAGTTGAGCTTAGATTCCCAGGACGAGCTCATGGAGGTGGAGCTGGTCGAAGGGGTCCCTCTGAAAATAGCTAAGGTAGGTCGGTATTTGGAAGAGAACATTCAGAAGGCATTGGTGGCATTGCTGAGAGAATTTGCGGATGTGTTTGCCTTTGCACCTGATGAGCTCGTGGGAATTAGTCCAGAAGTGGCTGAGCACAGGCTGAACATTGACCCAACAGTAAGGCCGGTTAAGCAAAAAAGGAGGCATTTCGGTGCCGAGCTGGATGAAGTTATAGAGGCCGAGGTGAATAAGCTCCTGAAAGCGGGACACATAGAGCCCATACAATTTCCGGAATGGTTGTCGAACTCTGTGATGGTACGTAAAGGTGAGGGTAAGTGGAGGATGTGTATAGACTTTCGTGATTTGAACAAAGCTTGCCCTAAGGACCATTATCCATTACCGCGGATAGATCAGCTCGTCGATTCCACGGCGGGGTGTGAACTGTTGAGTATGATGGATGCTTCGCAGGGGTACCACCAAATTCCTCTCGCAAAGGAGGATCGCAAGAGGGTTAGTTTTGTAACGTCCAAGGGTACTTACTGTTATGTCGTAATGCCTTTTGGGCTTAAAAATGCTGGAGCCACATACCAACGATTGGTAGATAAGTTGTTTAAAGACCAGATCGGACGAAACATGGTGGTTTACGTGGATGATATGCTCGTAAAGAGTAAGAAGGAATGCGATCATGTGGTGGACCTAAGAGAGACCTTCACAACCTTACGGCGGTATGGCATGAAGCTCAATCCAACAAAGTGCAAATTTGGAGTGCGATCAGGAAAGTTCTTAGGGTACCTGGTGACGGAGAAAGGGATCGAGGTAAATCCTGAGAAAGTCCGAGCTGTTATCGAGATGAAGGCACCCGTGAACTTGAAGGAGGTGCAGGTCTTAGCAGGGCGCCTAGCTGGCTTGAGCAGGTTCATAGCTCAGGCCGCGGAAAAAAGTTTTCCTTTCTTTCGTGCCCTAAAGAAGGGATCTCGCTTTGAGTGGACGCAGCAGGCACAACATGCTTTTGAAAGATTGAAAGAGTTCATCGCCGAGCTACCTTTACTTACAAAGCCAGAACCCGGAGATGACTTAGTGGTATACCTGTCGGTAGGAGAAGAAGCTATTAGCTCGGTGCTGTTAAAAGAGGAGTACGGCCAACAAAGGCCGATATACTACACTAGTAGGGTATTACAAGGAGCTGAGCGCCGCTATTCAGAAGTGGAGAAGGCTGCGTTGGCTCTCATTGCTACAGCTCGCAAGCTGCGGCCCTACTTTCTTGCACATAAGGTGATAGTAAGGACCAATTATCCATTTAAAGATACTTTAGGTCGTCCCTCAGCCTCAGGAAGAATGGTGAAGTGGGCGATTGAGCTAGGAGAGTACAACGTCGAGTATGAGCCAAGGCGAGCAATAAAGGCTCAGGCTTTGGCAGATTTTATACAAGAATGTACTACGAGCAAGGAGGAAGGAAAATGGATGGTATACACGGACGGATCCTCGGCAATCGGAGGTGCTGGGCTCGGCATCCTAATCGTAACTCCTGAAGGTGATCATCTGGAGTTTGCTGTGAAGTTGGGTTTCAGAGTATCAAATAATGAAGCGGAATATGAAGCCTTGTTGCAAGGAATACAGCTCGTCCTTAAGGAGGGAGCTCGTCAAGTGATGTTCCATTCAGATTCCCAGCTGGTAGTCGAGCAGGTTAAAGGGGAGTATGAGGCAAAGGAGGAGCGCATGCGAAGGTATGTAGCTGAGGTGCGGTCATTACTTGATGGATTCAGGTCCTGGGAACTCATACAGATACCACGAGCTGAAAATGGCCGAGCTGACCTCCTGTCAAAGATGGCGGCGACAGTGGTGGATTGTAAGTCACGATCGGTTACTTTAATGGAGATGACGGGGAGTACTTTGGATCGGGTTTTGGAAGTGGAGGAGCATGAGGATTGGAGATCGCCTTTGATAAGATGGTTGCAGGAGCCAGTTGAAGGAAAGGATATAAGGAATGACCCGGTAGGTCGGCGAGCTTCACGATTCTACTTGCAGAATGGGATTTTGTACAGGCGGTCTTATGTAGGACCTCACTTGAGGTGCGTTTCTGAGCAAGAAGGAGATTATGTGCTGCGCGAAGTCCATGAAGGATGTGGCGGCGATCATATGAAGGCTCGATCGTTGGCGGGAAAGGTACTGCGAGCGGGGTATTTTTGGCCTACTATGAGAACAATGGCGCAAGAGATGGTCCGAAAGTGTCTCAAGTGTCAGCGACATGGCCCTCTCATTCATCGACCTGCGGAGAGCATGGTACCTATAAGTTCACCATTACCCTTCACTCAATGGGGAATCGATATAGTAGGTCCTTTACCTCAAGCAACAGGTCAGCGCAGGTTCTTGGTAGTCGCGATAGACTATTTCACAAAGTGGATTGAAGCGGAGCCTTTAGCTAAAATTACAGAAGACAAGATGATAAAGTTCTTGTTTACTAATATTTGCTGCCGATATGGTATTCCTCGAGTTCTCATCTCGGATAACGGGACCCAGTTCAGAGGTCGGCATATCAGGGAGTGGTGCCAGAACATGAAGATTAAACAGCAGTTTGCGTCGGTAGCACATCCGCAAGCTAATGGGCAGGCGGAGGTGGCGAATAGATCCATCTTAAATGGGCTTAAGGCTAGGTTGGAGGGGGCCTCGGCAGCCTGGGTCGACGAGCTCGATTCAGTTCTTTGGTCATATCGAACGACTCCTAGAGCTTCGACAGGAGAGACACCGTTCAGTTTAGTTTATGGAATGGAAGCGGTCATTCCGGTGGAGATCGGCCTCAGCTCAAGGAGGATCGATACTTATGATGAAGCTGAGAATACGGATTCGCAACGGGAGGCACTTGACTTGGTTGACGAGTTGCGTGATCAGGCAAGGGTAAGGACGATGGCGTATAAACAGCGGATGAGGGCAGCTCACGATAAATCTGTGCGAGCTAGGCGTTTTCAGGTGGGAGACTTAGTTTGGCGACAGGCTGATGCTTTAAAGCATGTTGGAAAGTTGGAACCAAATTGGGAAGGGCCTTACAAAGTCGAGCGGATCCTGACGGGGGGAGCATACGAGCTCAGCGACATGGAAGGACGAGTGTTACCACGACCATGGAACATACTCCACCTGAAGAAGTACTATGTCTAGCTCAGAAGATTCTCTTATATAATTATTACTCTAATAATTGGTGTCATTTTGTTTCCGAATAATGTTGCTTTCTCCTCGAATAACGTTGTTTTCTCCTTGAATAATAAAAGTTACCATTTTCTGACTTATGCTTGTTTTGATAATATCGCAAGCTTGTCGAGCTCGGCGATGATGTTTTTAGGGCGAAAGCCTGTTACGATAATCGCGAGCTTGTCGAGCTCGGCGATGATGTTTTTAGGGCGAAAGCCTGTTACGATAATCGCGAGCTTGTCGAGCTCGGCGATGATGTTTTTAGGGCGAAAGCCTGTTACGATAATCGCGAGCTTGTCGAGCTCGGTGATGATGTTTTTAGGGCGAAAGCCTGTTATGATAATCGCGAGCTTGTCGAGCTCGGCGATGATGTTTTTAGGGCGAAAGCCTGTTATGATAATCGCGAGCTTGTCGAGCTCGGCGATGATGTTTTTAGGGCGAGAGCCTGTTGCGATACTCACAAGCTTGTCGAGCTCGACGATGATGTTGTAATTGCAAGCTTGTCAAGCTTGGTGATAAGGTTATAGGGACGAAGGCCGGTTCTACGACTCGCAAGTTATGAAAATTCGAAAGAATTATTGTGATACTCACAAGCTTGTCAAGCTTGGTGATAAGCTTGGTGATATCACTGAAACTTGGTGATGTAAGTTATGAAAATTCGAAAGAATTATTGTGCTTAAGCGACAAGTAGAAAGTTTGTTCATGGCTATTGGGCTTGGCAACGAAGAAAGGAGATATCACTAATATTTACCTAAGGTATGTAAGTTGATATCCTGTTGGCATACTTGTACTGTTCCTAGCCTGGTACGAGTTTATACTCATCGCCGAATTAAGGATAGGAAAGTCGGTACGGGATCTTGTTAAGATGAATCCTTGAAAGTGGACGAGTAAAGTACAATTTACAAGTGAATTTGGTAATGTACGAATAATAAACCAAGCATTCAATTAAAAGACAAAGTTCAGGTGGTTTGCAATCATGCTTACAAAACGATTCAGTTCATATCCTAAGACAAAAGATAGCAAAAGACATCGACCCATAACAGGGGGATAAAAGAAGCAGCAAACGGCCTCCTGCGAAGACTATGGAGATTCCTCCTCGTCATCCTCGTCTTCATCATCATCCTTGGCGTCATTGTTCAGCTTGGCCTTTTTCTTGGCAATATCGAGAACGGGTCCCCACCACGGGAAGTCGGCTGGCTGTGACTTATCGCCATTCCAACCAATGGGTTCTGGAAGGCCCAATACCATGGAAGCCTTGTCCACGGATCCTGTGAAGCCGGGAGCCTTGGCTAAAGTAAGGGTGCGGTCCACTCCCTCGTGGAAGTACTGGAGGCAGGCTGGGCCGAGCTTACCGAGAAAGGCGGTCGTGTGCTCATAAAATTCCAATAGCTCAGTTCGGTAATGCTCAAGGAAGCGAATGCCACGGTCTGAGGAAAGGAAGGAATTCTCACCGTCCCGGCGAGCTAAGGCCACACGATCGTCCACAAAAAGCTGAAGTGAAGTTAACTCAGTCTCTTTGGCATGCATCTGGTTAGAGAGTCTGACGACCTCGTCACCCCTCAACTTTAGTTGGGCGTTGAGCTGGTCGATCTCTTCTTTTTGACGGTCTTGTGCTTCTTTCATACTAGCCACCTCGACCTTCGCGGCGTTAAGCTCATTCTGTAGAGTTTCGACTTTTGAGGTGCCTTCTATTTCTTCGTAGAGCATTGGGGCCAGAGCAGCCAGCGACTGCAAAGGAACAAAAGACAAACACCTGTTCATAAAGGTAATATCGTTATAATGGTGAGTAAGTAGCTCGATTGGGTTACCTTAACTAGGTGGAGTAGGGCGGAGGAAGCTCGTACTTGACTATCTTCCCAACCGGAGGTTTCTTCCTTGGGAAAGATAGAAAGGAGGTAAGCAGCAGCCGAGCTGGCATCCTTATTACCAGCAAAGGACTTAGGTTGTCCAAGAGCGAATTTTGGACTAGCAGTTGGTCGGGGTGACTCTTCATTTTTCTCCTTTCCACCTTTCGAGGTTTTGGGGCGTTTTGCTTTTGTTTGCTTTACGGAAGTTTGGTTTTTTGGTTGACGTTTCTTTTTTGCTCCGGTGGTGGTCTGGTCGGCGGCAGGATCCTGCCCATCCGCAACGACGGTTAGGTCGGCAGCCGTACCGGCTTGGAGGAGTGGCTGAGTGGGCTGTTCGGTGCGCCTGGGTGTCGCGAGCGCCGAGCTGAAAATGGATTCTGTAATGTGCCATACCAACGTAGTTAGTATAATAGCAAACAATGTATATCGTAAACCAAAAAAGAAAAAAACAAAGTAAAGAAGACATAGAAGAAAGGAACAACAGGCGTAATACAGAAGGATTAGCTCGTCGTGCCCACCTATGTCATCCACGGTCTCGGCCGGGTGATTGGAGAGTTTGAAGTGACGGAGCAGGCGGGTGTCAGTTGATAATTTTACAACGTGAAGGGGTTTGCTATTCCACTCCGTAATGAGGGCGTCATATTCGGCATTCGGATGTGGTTTATCCCGCTGTTTTGGGAGTTCGTGAATCCACTCGGGCGGAAAGTCAAAGGTATCGATAGGGGGGTGTACGAAGTAGTACTTGTCTTTCCAGTTGTGGATTTTGTTCTTAGGTTGGCTAAGGAATTTTGCATTATGGCGAGTGGATAGGTAGTAGGTGGTGCCGAGTGGTTTCATCCACATGCAATAAAAGCACAATTCTGGGTCTAGCTTGCCGAGCCTGGCTCGGCATATCATAATGAAGCTTACGAGCATCTGGATGGCATTGGGAGAATAATGGTTCAAAGGTAAACGATATAAGCTGCTTAGCTCAAGGAGGTCGTCACGAAGAGGAAACCTCAGCCCGGCACCTGCCTGGTCGAGAAAAAATGTATAAAAACCCGATGGGGGATTGTTATAGGAATGTTGAGGTTGAGGTATTTTGAATTCCCAGTCTCCGGGAAGTTCAATCTTCTTCAGAATTTTGGTTATGCTCTCGGGTGAGTGGGCAGAAAGCATGCTAGGGCGAGGCGAGCTAGTCGTGGAGGGCGTGATTTTCGCCTTGTTCGCCGAGGTAGCCGAGGTGGAAGAATCTCCACTCGTCGGCGCCGGCAAGGCTAGGGTCAACGGCGGTTCACCTTGTGGTTTTGAAAGGAAGGACGAGTTCAGATTAGTTGACGGGGCTAGGTTTTCTAAGCAAGGGGGTGCAATTTGCGAAATCATAACATAACCGATAACAGAACAAATATGTGAGCTAGAGTGAATATGTTTAAATTAGGGCCAGCAATGCTTACCCATGAATCCGCCGGACATGATGGTGGAGATGGAGGATCGAGGGTCTTGCTCGGGAGACTTGCCAAGGAACGGGGAGCACCGCGCCAGATTTTAACTTCTATGTCCCAATTTCGATTTTTATGAGGAAGATGAATGAGGATGGAAGATGCAAGGGTGTAGTATTTATACTGGTAAATTTTGTGAAGGAATAGGAAGGGACAATCCATCTGAGACGTCCATTCAAAACGCAATCAATGGTGGAGAATTGAGACTTGTTGAGGAAGTTGGGGGGCTTTGGAAAGAGCTCATCACAATTGTTCATTTTAAAATGGATTGAACGGCTAGGATGATCGGGGTACACGGAACGAGGGTGATGTGACGCGACGAGCTCGTTGGGATGGTGACGTGACGAGCTCACGGTTTCGGCGGTGAATGAGCTCGTGCTTTTTCGATGTGATTAGTTCGCAGATTTTTGATATGCCAAGCTCGTAATTTTGCAAGGTGACGAGCTGATGACTTCGATGTGGGACGAGCTCCTGCTGTTTGTAAGAATGACGAGCTCATTATAGCGGGCCAAATTGACGTGTAGCGAACTTGTTATAATTGTGATGTGAGGGCGGTATGCCGAGCTCATAGTTTCGGTGATACGACGAGCTCGCGGATCTTTGGCGGAGTGACGAGCTCGCGGTGTTGTGACGAGCTCACAGCGGCGAAGCGACGAGCTCACGGATTTTTGGTGGAAGTGTCGAGCTCGCGGTTTGCGATATGACGAGCTCATGGTTTCCCGATATGACGAGCTGGCAACAGTTATGGTGCGACGGGCTCGCAGAGGCGGTGGTATGACGAGCTCGCAGAGGTTATGAGGCGACAAGCTCGCAGAGCTTACAGCCAGCTTACGGTTGCGACGGACTCAAAATTTTCCGATGTGACGAGCTCACGATTTTGTTGCAATGACGAGCTCGTGTTAGGAGTTATGATGAACTCGCTGTTGGTGGTTGAACGGGCTCGTGGCTCGGAGTTATGACGAGCTCGTGGTTTGGAGCTCATGACTTTGACGGAGGGTGAGCTCGTAGTTTGTGATGTCTGTGACGAGCTCCGCGTGAAGGAGAAAGTGACGAGCTCTGTACATTCTCCCACATGGATCCATCCTTGGTTCAGTTATACTCAGCCACGAACCTAATGGTATGTCATCCGCGAACACTCAATGATCTCCCACTTGGATGCGTCACTGGATCAATGAGGCCCAGTCGTGAGGCCAAATGTGTGTCCTCCACGAGCACTAGACAAACTTGCCCCTGAGTCCGTCACTTGGCTCAATTAGCAGCCGCAAAGTCACGCCTCATCCATGAAGAAACAAGTGACTCCCGCATCCACTCGTGCCTAGAATCCTTGCCCATCACATCACACTTCATGAACACAACATCCTTTACGCTTCAGTTGAGTTTGGACTCCAAAGTCGTTCATATGCACCAATATATTCGGGTCGACGTGCCATTATCGTCGTATGCACTGCCTCACAACATGAAGCGTTGACTTTGGCATCAACTTTTGGGACAATATTCCATCCTTTGGTCTGCACGAACAAGACCTCGTCTCGACTCCTGTTCACCATCGCTAGTTGTATTGGACAGCACGTTGGGTGTATCACACAACTCCCCTCGTCGGATTTCTGTCGAACATGCCACTATGATTTTTGCGACTCCCATTCATCTTCATCAAGTCCACCTCGAATCAGACACATCAAGCACCCCATCACAAGGCACTTGGCATAGGCCATTGCCTAAGTAGACTGCTCACCTTTCTGCCACTACAATTCGGCTTGGGCCTCTCGCAATCAACCCATCACATGAACAACTCGTCCCACTCTTACACATCTCCCATGTGCCGAGGATCAAGGTCCCGCACCTTAATTAGAGCTGTCAAAATAGCCCACGGCCCGCGGGCTGCCCCCGCCCCGCAAAAGGGGCGGGTTGAGCCTTTATTTTCAAGGCCCGCCAAGCGGGGCGAGGCGAGCTGGCCCCGGGTCGGCCCACCTTTTAATTAAAAAGATATTTGTATATATATATTAGACCCAGCCTTGGGTCATTTGTACTAAGCCCAGTAAATACTTGGAAAGAAAGCCGAACCGAAAAAAAAAATAATTGGAGGTTTAATTGTGAGGAGACTTTATTTTCTAGTCCACAACAAAAAGGCAGTATGAAAAAGATTGAAAAATCTTTTTAGAATTAATTTTATTCGTTAACTAGCTAATAAGATTTAGAACTTCATCCAAATTTACTTTAGTATAAATAATACTTAAATCGTCTGTGTTTTATTAGTTAATTTTATTAACGGCAATGTTTATGGAATATGACCTTTTTCGCCTGGCTGCATAGTGAAAATATTTAGGGAACACCATGCATCCTCTTTTGGGAAAAGACGATCGGAGATCCAAATTTTGTCGGTACTCGGCACAAAACGACTGGCAAGTCAAAACGCGTCTAAATTGGAGAAACTTCGATTTATACATGGGGAGCAAGTGGAGTAATTATTGCACAAGACATACAGAAATAACAAGCGGATCAAAGAGAAGAGAATGAAGGAAGATGAAAAATGAGAAACGAAAATCCCAATCCTGCTAGTGCTCCTCGTGTTTGTGAACTTGAGAATATTGATGATCAGGCCTTCAGAGTATTCCCCATGATGTAGCATAGCATCGCGACTCGGGTGAGAAGAATGAGGTTAGCGGCTCGAACCGGTGTGACGAACTAATTAAATTGGGTTTCTGGACCGAGCTTGGTAAAGCCCGGTAGGGGAGTTGAGCTCGGCGAATGGTGGAATTGAGCTCGGCGGGGCAAGTGCATAGCTCTTCAGCTCGTCGAGGAGATGATATGTTGCGATATGCCACTTTTGCGGATATTACGGAGATTTTTCGGGAAGTGGGGTAATGTAGGACTCTAGTTCTATCTCAAAACGTGCGTCATTCGGTAGTAGAGGGGGCGAAGGATTCTGAGTGTAGTAGGAGTCTTCCTAAGGCTTTCCTTCTCCCATATAAAAAGGCGACAGGTTATAAAAAACACATAACACACAACATTCACAAAATACGCATTGTCTTCTATATCTGCTACCTCTTTTGAATTCCGGACTGACTTGGGCGTCGGAGTGTTCGCGCCGGGACCACCCCCGGCGTGTTTTGCAGGTTCTCGGCGATCCAAGAAAGGCGAACCAATTCAGAAGAGGCGGTCCAGCGGTTCAGGACAATTTGACGTATCACCCCACATCAATCACAAACCTGTACTTGACATCACCCCTCGCCAGCCTCTCCATGGCCGTGTTAATATAATCCACGGATATAACCTCAACATCCGGCAATATATTATGCTTAGCCGCGAAATCAATCATCTCCTGCGTCTCCTTGATCCCTCCAATCATGCTCCCACCAATCATCTTCCTCTGCGTGGCCAGCCCAAACATGGGCAGCTCCAACGGCTTCTCCGGCAGCCCCACCACCACCAGCTTCCCGTGCGGCTTCAGAAGGCTCAGCAGCGCCTGGATCGAATGGAACCCGGAAACCGCATCCAAAATCCCATCCAGCGTCCCTACAGCTGGCTCCAGCTCATTCGCCAGCAAAAACTGATCCACTCCAAGAGTCTCCAGCGCATAGGCCCTCTTCTCGGGCGCGATGTCAATCACGGTCACATTAGCCCCAAAGGCCTTGAGAAACTTCACCGCCACGTGGCCAAGCCCGCCGAGCCCGGCAACCCCGACATTAAGGCCCGGCTTGTCCAGCCCATAGTACTTGAGCGGGCTGTAGGTCGTGATACCCGCGCAGACAAGGGGCGCGCCGCGGTCCATGGGCAGATTCTCGGGCCAGCGGATGACAAAGTTGCGGTCGGCCACCATGAGGTCGGAGTAGCCGCCGTAGGTGAGAGAGCCGTCGGGCTCGACGCCGTTGTACGTGTCGAGCTTCTCGTTGCAGTAGTTCTCGAGGTTGCTCGAGCACTGGTCGCACTTCCGGCAGGATCCAACCATAACGCCGACAGCGACTTTGTCCCCGGCCGTGAAGTTGTCGACTTTAGTGCCGACCTCGGTGACGACGCCGACGACCTCGTGGCCGGGGATCATAGGGTACTTGGCGAATCCCCAGTCGTTCTTGATGAGGTGGAGGTCCGAGTGGCAGACTCCGCAGTAGAGAACTCGGAATTGGACGTCGTGCTCGCCGGTAGTGCGACGGGTGAACTCAAGTGGGGAAAGGATGCCGGACGAGTCCTTGGTGCCCCACCCGATTGCCTTCACTGTCTTCGCGTTCGCCTTCGCCGCCATTTTAATTATGACACAAAATATGGATATTAATTAAACAGGAAATAGATTATGGAGTTGGAGCTGTGTGAGTACAAGTGATGAAGAAGTTGAGGGAGGGGTGTGGGTATATATAGGCATTTTGTGTGAAGAGATGACAAGACTAGGCGGAGATTTTGAAGGGGAAACTGAGTCACATGTGGGTCATGGTAACATGGTTGTGACTCGGATTGGAAAAACATATTCAGAGTGTGTCCAAGCCAGGGATACACTTTTATGTACTTTTTGTTTCTTTTATTGTTTGGATAAAGGGTCTTATGTGGCATCGTGTCAAGGGAACTACTACTCCTAAGGTAGCAGTGTAGCACCGTCGCAAATCTTGTATTCTGCGTTAACGACAAATTAAATTGTGGTGATTATATCTTGTTAATAATTAAACATGGTTTTGACAATGAATTTANTTGGGTGCCTTTCTTCTAGTCTGAAAGGCTCTTTATTTTGCGGGCGTATACGATACTTGGGCTCCGGGAGGCTCATCGGATTGATTGATCCAACGGATCAAAAAAAACACAACATTAATACATTAATCAAGGACAGTGAGGTAATTTCTCCAACCCACTCCATCCAAACCACCCACAGGTCGGTCCACTCCACAAACAAATCAATCTTGATTCACCTCACGTCTCCCTCACCTCTCTCTCTCTCTCTCACACACACAGACGAACTCCACACACACACACACAACCCATTCTCACTTTCGACCACCCACACAGACGGCGCCCCTCACCTCCGACTTCCCACCGGTGCACCATCCATCGCCGCCGCACAGTCACCGGATGTCGGCATTCCTCTGACACACAGTCACACACTCAGCAGCATCTCCACCGCTCGTCGCCGCCCGTGAAATTGCATCAGCCCCGACACAGCGCCGCCGCCTAACACACCTCAATCGCAACGGGTGAGCCTTCATCGCGACGCCGTGTCGCCGTCGACATCTTCCCCTCCTCACACACCGCGGCCCGAGCAGCTCCAATTTTTCCACCTCTGTCACCGCCGCCTCAGTCTCCGACGTCGATCTCTCCAGTCCTCTTATTATTGACAGAATCTCGACCTTGGATGCATCATCGCCGTCTCCCGCATGTACCGACGTCGGCCGCGCCCGACGAGACCTAAAAATAGAAAAAGATCGATACAATTTCAGACATTAGATTCCGCAATCAATTCGAAAAATTAGGATTAGGGCATAATTATATAAATTTGATATGACTAAAGGACTAATGTGCAAATTTAGAAATCTTAATTATATTAAAATATATTTTATGGGGTTAATGTGTAATTTAAAAAAAAACTTAATAAATCTACAATTTTGATAAATAAAATGCACATAGCATATTAGGAAAATGTGACTTGAAATATATAATACTGGTGAACATTACGGTTAGATGGGGTGCACGCTAATGCATGTCAGAGAGCACATTATAGTATATCTGGAGCACATTAAAATAATATTTTTTATATGTAATATAAAACATATTAATTATTTTCAATAACTCAATAATATAAATATTAAATAAATAAAAAAAATTAGATAGGGTGCACGCTAATGCATGTCAGAGAGCACATTATTGTATATCTGGAGCACATTAAAATAATATTTTTTATATGTTATATAATACATATTAATTAATTTCAATAACTGAATAATATAAATATTAAATAAATAAAATAAATTATAATTATCTTTTTATTATTCAAATAATTTGATAAATGACCGGTAATTTTAATTACTATATATAATTATTAAAGTTTGCTAACAGTGAAATGCACACTAAAAAAAATTAGTCCTTAATATAATGCACAATAATGTTAGACTACATGCACATTTGTGTATGTGAGAGTGCACATTATCAGTTTCGGTATTTTTTTATTTTATGTTTTTTGAGTCAATAATAATATAAAAAAATATTAAATTAAATTATTAAAATATTAAATGTATTTTTAATATAAGAGATACAATATTTATATTAAAAAATATATATTTTAAATTTAAGGTAATCCGATTAACCAACCAAATAAATCAAGTATGATATTGGTTTGGTTTCAACTTAGTTTGGGCAAAAGTTTGATCGGTTCAAACGCACAATAGCGATCGAAACATTGCACATTAGTATTAGACTGATTGCACATTACTGTGTGTCATACAACACATTATCGATCAAAACAATATGATTTAAAATTTTATATCTAGATTTATATATATTGGTCCAATTATCAAATACTACTTTTTAAATTTGGGTTATTTCGACTTCGACATTACTTTTAAATAATCGAACTGATTGAACTATATAAAAATGTTATTATATTTATATATATACATATTTAGAAACACTATATAAAAAATATCATTATACATATATATATATAAAAATACTGTTATTTTGGGCAAAACAATAAAAATACACAATTAGATATTACTATACAAAATACACAATTAAATATTATTATTTAAATTATTTTGGTTAACTGATGGAAAAAATCAATTATCTCGGTTCAGTGTTAATTTTGTTTGGTGCAAAAGTTAGGCCGGTTAAGAATGCACGATAATGACATAAACCGTGAACAATAGTATTAGATGAATTGCACATTAATAACTGGCAGATTGCACCACGACAATTGAACCCGACCAAATTAATATTTTTGAGTTGAGATTTTCATATTTCAGCTCGATTATTTGTTTTAATTTTAAAATTTTGATTGTGTCGATACGGCGTCAACTTTATTTTTAAAATACCCAAAACACACGAACCGGCCGAATTGTGCAAACAAAATATTATTATTATTCAATATTTTGGTTCGGTTTTATTTTGATTTGAAAAAAAAAGTTCGAAC
The DNA here is from genome assembly GCA_008636005.1 of Striga asiatica. Classification (NCBI taxonomy): domain Eukaryota; kingdom Viridiplantae; phylum Streptophyta; class Magnoliopsida; order Lamiales; family Orobanchaceae; genus Striga; species Striga asiatica. The sequence goes on along the minus strand of BKCP01000891.1, from coordinate 23,579 downwards.
GATTTGGTTCACTTATTAATATTGTTTGATTTACTTATTGATATTATGCATTTTCCAATTTTTGATAAATTATAAATTTAACCCACAAAATTAAATTGAAATATAATTAATTTTTATCAATTACCATATAACCCCCTATTAACTTTCTAATTTCCATTTAGGCAAGGGGACTCCATTTCTCCTTATCTATTTATTATTTTGTCTGAAGCTCTATCTAATCTAATTGTTAGAGCTAAGGTTCATTACTGCTTCTCTGGTGTCAAAATTAGTAGATTTTCCCCAGCTATTACTCATCTTCTTTTTGCTGATGACACCATCCTCTTTTGCACTGCTGATGAATATCATGCCTTGTTGATTAATTTTATCCTGGATGTTTTTGGTACTGTTTCTGGTCAAAAAGGTTAATATGCATAAGTCTTATGTCCTTTTTTCTAGAAACACTCCCCTCAGAATCAAAGATAGGGTCTGTAGCACTTTGAATGGCATTAAATGTGCGACCTCTGCTAAATACCTAGGACTGCCTCTAGAAATTGGTAGATCCAAGAGGAGTACTTTTAATTTTGTTTCTGAGTGTGTTTCTAAAAAACTTTTGAATTGGAAAAATAATTTTTTGAGTGAAGCAGGGAGAGAAGTCTTGAGTAAGTCTGTTCTTCAAGCTCTTCCAACTTATGTTATGTCTTGTTTTAAACTTCCAGTGAGAGTTTGTCAGGATGTTTGTATGAGTATTGCAAATTTTTGGTGGGGAACTAATTGGGAAGGGGGCAATAGGATACACTGGTCTGCTTGGGATTTTGTAGCCAGGCCAAAAGAGAAGGGTGGATTAGGGTTTAGGAATGATAGTGTGTTCAATGATGCTTTACTAGTTAAATAGGTTTGGAGACTGATTACTCAACCAAATCTCCTTATTAGCAAGTTCCTTAAGGGTAGGTACTTTCATAGGGTTAGTCTTCTTGAGATTCAACCTAAGGGTGGGGATTCTTGGCTCTGGCGGAGTTGGGTTGGTGTAATTAGGCATATAAAGTTAGGAGCTAGGTATCATGTGGGCAGTGGTAGGAATATCTTGATTTGGGATCACCCATGGCTACCTTGGCCTTCCAATTTTATTCCAACAAACTGTTTTCAGGAGGACAAGGCTAGGTTGATTTGGGTCAGGGATTTCACTTGTGAGGAGATTGGAGTGTGGGATAAGGAATTGGTGAGACAAACTTTCTTAGCTGAGGAAGCTGAGTTAATCCTGAATATTTCTGTTTCCACCATGGGTAAGAAAGATGATCTCATTTGGCATTTTGGGAAGAAAGGGAAATTTAGTGTGAAATATGCTTACTATGCAATTCTGGAAAGCAATGAAGCTAAGAGAGTTGTACACTCATCAAGTAATTCAGTGATGAGTACAGCTGCTTTATGGAAGCTCACATGGAAACTACCAATCATGAATAAGATCAAATTGTTCATCTGGAAATGCTGGAATAATTTTCTGAGTACTAGTGAGCAGCTATTGAAGAGAAAATTCCAGGTTGACAGAGTGTGCCATATGTGTGGAGTGGAGAATGAGGATCTAGACCATATTTTGCTTAACTGTGAAAGAGCTAAGGCAGTGTGGAAGTTGAGTGGGCTGCAGTGGAAGGAATTTGAATTCCATAATGTTACTTTCAAAACTTGGTGGAATGGTTTCAGTAATAATTGTCTATTGGGTAACTTAAAGGACAGAGTCAGCTTATCAACTTATATAATGTGGTGACTCTGGAGAACGATGAATGATTGGCTGTTCAGGAAGGAAAATGCAGTGAAATACAAGTGATCCAGAGGGCAAGGGCAGAATGGCTGGAGTACAATGAAGTGCTTGCTAAAGTAGAGGTGCAATATTAAGGTATGGTACCAGAACCATGTGGCTTTGGAAGAGTGTTTTTCCCCGAGGGTAGGGCAGTGGGTCTTTACTGTCAGTGCTCTAAACTCTTCACAGAATCACTTGGTTTTGAACTACACAGTGGAGAAGGAAGGTGAATATATTCAGACCATATTACACAGAAGCTGGTATGGAGGATGTGAAGAAGGCAAATGGCTCTATACTGTCAGATGGATGATGAGAAAGGCTTTACAAGAAGGCTGGACTAATAGCTGTTTCAGAATGAAGAATAAAGCACTTATGAAGAAATTAGCTGACAGGAAAGAGTTTGATTTGTGCTGTAATTCTATTTCCTTTTATGTGTATGAGCTAGTTCCCTCTTTCTCATACTCTGATTTTGTTCATTTCCAGTAGTGATTAGTATTGTGTATATTAAGTGTTCTTTTGGCTGGGTTAGGCAGGAATAGCTGTGATGTAGTTGTTTCTGATATGTGGCTATCTGTTGATAGTTCGGTTTGTACATTTCTTTTGGGGTTTTATGTTAATGGAATTGTTGTTGGAAAAAAAAAAAAAAATCCCCAATCTCACAACCTCGAACGTGACCGCTCTCTGCCACTCGCTCGGAACGCGACCGTCGCCGCCCGCCGCTACCATTCAAGCAACGCCAATCTAAAAATTGGGCACCGTCCTCGATTTAATTTTTGAACTTGGAATTTTGGTTTCACAATTGCTGCTCAATTTTTTTTTTTCTTTTTTTACTGAGATTGTAAAAAAGCTTGTGTTAGAAGAGAGCAAATTAACGTGACGGCGACGGACGGCGATGGCTTGACACAAGCTGAAGCCGGCGACGCCTGCCGGAGAATGATCAAATCGGCGAGATGTTGCCTCTTTCTCTCGTTCAGATCTGTGCTGGAAATAGAAATCGCGGCGGCCGTCTGTTAATGCGCCGATGATGGTGGCCCCTGACGGGGGCGGATGTCTAGAGCGTTTGCAGTGGTCGTAGGAGGAGAACATCCGACTGTGGATGGTTGCCGGAGGAGAAGAGCCGACTGCCAGTTGCTGTAGGAGGAGGGCGACGGCGTGGCGGGGCTGGCGGATGGCGGCGGGGTTAGTTGCTGTAGGAGAAGAGCCCCTGACGGCAGAGTGAGTCTTGTCGGCGGAGCGAGCGGGACTAGAGGCAAGGTGGGTCGGCGGCGAAAGAGGCCAGCGGCGCCAAGGTGGTGGTGTGACTGGGTGAGCATGACCGGCGGGCAGCGGGCTAGCTAATGACGGCTGGGGAGGCGGTTGGGCCGGCGATTGGCGGTAGTGATGGTGGTGTTGCCGGCGTATGTGTGTGTGTGTGTGCGTATGTGTGTGTGTGTGTGCGTGTGTGTGTGTGTGTGTGTATGTGTGTGTTTGCAG
>BKCP01000891.1:0-19817 GCA_008636005.1 Striga asiatica | reverse complement strand
TTTTTTAAAGTTGTTGATACGGATTCTAAGTATTTAAAACTTGATGGTGAAGATGTCGATATTTATATTTATAGTAAATACATTTTTATATGAAATGAGTGTTTTGACTTAAACTACAAGCTCGTTATTTAACATTTAAAATTAGGCCCGCCCTGAATGAAATTGCTAGATCCGTGACTGAAGAGACCTTTTCTCAAGTCCAAAGGAAGCTCAAGCCAGCCAAAATAACGCTTGTGGGATGTTGAGTAGCCTGACCCATTATTATTCTGTAGCTAATCAATAGTGTTCCAATTTGATATAGCCATACTCGGATAGACCGACTATAACAGCTCGACCGGGTACCAAGTCGAGCCACCATCACAAGTCGACCGGAGCAAGGTATAGCAACCTAAGTCGAGTTATCAGCATGGCGACCTATAACCCAGGGATGTCGAGTAGCTCACAAGATCTAATCTCAGGCCTTGACGCTAGCAGAAGGACGAACAGAGCAATGACGGCTTTCCTCTTCATGAGCATCTCGAGGTCGACCTCTGAACTTCCGTAACTCGAGGTCGACTTGTGTTATGGTTATGACAGAGAGCTGACATCCACACCTCGAAGTTGACTTCTTTAACTGTAACTTAAGGTCGACTTCATCATCACTACTCGTGGCCGACTCACGGCTTCAAGAAGACGGGAACAATTCGAGGGTGCATGGTAAATCTCTGTTATCCATTTATACGCTAATTTCAAGTCGACCTCCTATTACTCGAGGACGACTTTTTATACCTCGTGGCTCGAAGTGTGCTATGATTAAGATTACTTTAGACACTCAATAGTCTTAACTGATAGGGAGGAATCTTAAGATGATAAGATGGAATCTTAACCTGACTCAGATCTGACTAGGAGATGATTTGGATATGAATAAACCAGGCAACTAGGTCGGTCGACCTGGGGCATATTGGGTATTCCAGGCAGGTATTATTCTCTATAAAAAGGGCTAGACAACATAAAACTCTAACTTTTACACTCTCTACACATTTCATATCCTGCTGCTGCTGCTGCTCCCTCTGAGCAAAGCACTTTCATCTCTTTCTGATACTGACTTAAGCATCAGAGGCTCTATGCCGGAAACTCCTCTGGCGTTGAGTTCTTGCAGGTGTTGGTAGCGATCTAGAGGCGGTTCAGGCAAATCGGAGCTCATCTCAACCGGTTTTACTCCAGATCTGGGAGTAGACTTAACACAATTGATTTAATGTCATTTTACATATTTATCATCTCTAATTATCCAACCATATCATGGTCTGCAATTAGCGGGTGGAGTTGATTATTGAGAATTTAGTTAATGAATGCGAAAATTTTTGTATACCTTACAATTGCCACAGCTGAATCAAGAGGTGATATGTTATTCAACATCTTCACTAACTTGATTGTAGCAGACATTCGCTTCCTTTGGAACAATTTATTGTGTTGTAATTTTTTTGTTGATTATGGTTCTTGTGCTAGAGCTAGCTTTTTTAACCAAGAGGCTTTAGAGATGGAGTAGGTTATATTCCCCCTGTAATCTTACTCTTAGTCATTATGGGTTTAGAGTACTGTCTTTATAATCATTTGAGGTGTATTTGTACTATGCTCTTTGTGTTCAATGTATCTTTTTTTCTTTTCCTCTGGAAAATACATATTTTGAGAACATGATAATATATTATGAAGTTATGAGCAATGGTACAAATATGTATACAATGAGACATATGATATTTTTTTATAATTAGCATTTAAAAGCAAGTTTTAAAAAAACCAATCAGAAATTTTGTTTTATCCATCCACCCTATGCCATAATAAAAAATTTCTGACATTATTGGTGGCCCATATATCAAATGTCCAAACAATGAGTCCCTGTTTTATAATAAGAAAAGTTTGGTGGCTGAGTGCCATTAAATGCCATGGGTACACTTTTATGTACTTTTTATTTCTTTATTATTATTTTAATATTATTATGTCGTTTGGATAAAGATATCATATGTGGCATCGTGTCAGGGGAACTACTCCTCGTCCTAGGTTAGAATCTGGTAGCACCATCTGAAGTCTTGTATTGTACCTTAATGACAAATTAAATTGCGGTGATTGTATTTTGTTAATAAAATAAACATGGTTTTGACAATGAGTAACACCATTTTAATAAGTTTTATTGTTTCGTATGTGCTTGATAATTTGTATGCTTGACGTATTAATTTACCAGATGAATGATAGTTTTGTGTGTCATTTATCTAGTAAATAAACAAATGATAATTCGTATGCTTGACGTATTAATTTTTATGTTTTTCATACTCTTTTCGAGTTTTGTTGAGTTTAATTATTGATTTTAATTATTTTTTATAATTTTTGTAGGAGATTTCGGAATTATGATTTTATAATTTTGGAGGGAAAAATTAACAAATGAATTTGAGCTAATTTTTACTAGAGTTGGAAGAAGAAATGACACTTAAGTTGGAAAAAGAAATAAAAGATTTTATGGAGTAGTTATTTATTTATGAACTATTCTATTTTCTTAAGATATTTTAAAGAGAGAATGATCTTTTTATTATTATTTTTTGTATTTTCTTCTACGATTAGAATTAGACTATCTTATTAAAAATAAAGTGCTAGATTGTATTTTTTTCTCCTTTTTTCTTTCTTTGGAAAAATACACCATTCGTCCATTAATTATACCTTAGTTGCACTTTCATCTTTTTATTGCTTTGGGTTTACTTTTGATTGTCATTTTTTTTTTGGGGCAAAATTCGTCCAAATAGATATTCCAACTCTCATTTCCATCGGACGGCACGACTGGTGGCTGCGACCGGCGGGCCGACGTGCGTACGATTCTGTGTGTGTGTATGTGTGTGCAACGTGTGTGTGTGTGTGTGTGCGCGCGTTGACTGTGTGCGTGTGTGTGGTGTGTGTGCTATGTGAGAGAGAATGAGTGGTTGGATAGTGTGGTGGCGCCACGTGGGGTGGATGAGTGGAGAGTGGAAAATGACCATATTGTTCTTACTAAGTGGTCAAATGTATACGTTTGATCAAGATAAATTCACTTATTTAAGAGGTTGTCATTACATGTTTGATTGTCATTAATAAAATTTGACATGATCTTGATCATTGATATGATAGATTCAATAGTAGACAAATATTCTTATTTCTTTCGCTATCTAACAGTATATTTGAGCACACTTATATATATATATGTGTGTGTGTGTGTGTGTGTGTGTGTAAGGCTAGGGGTGTTAGAATATAAATAAACTAAATAATAGAAGGACCAATGCAATTATGAATAGAACCAATGCAAAGTTTGCATTGAAACACAAATGTGTTTGGGAAGGAGAGCGAAGGCCGAGAAACTCATTTTGCAAATGCGTTTGCAGTATGAGTGAACTAATTTCAACAAGAGGTGACATTCTGTACCAAAAAAAAAAACATCGAATCGAATTGAATCGACGCTTAAAAATATAGAACCAAACTGATTTTTACGATAACCGAATATTGGTTATCGGTCATGTTTCGATACGATTACGATTTAAGATTTTTTGTAGTTCAATAGAATCAAATTGAACCGAAATTCAATTGGACTTAATAATATTTTTTTAATATAAAAAGCCCTATTCAGTAGCCCACATTCAATATACCCAACTTTTTATATATCATATGGTAAAAAGCCCAATTCAGTGGCCCATATTCAGTATCCCGAAAATCGAAACCATTCATTCTTTCCTTTGTGCCTGATCCTACCACATTCTCTCTCCCTGCTTCCATTTTTTTCTTCCTTTGTCTTTTCTCTAATCCAACTACCATCCCACCAATCTACATACCGCAGGGCCGGCATCCTCGCCACACAATCCAGAGATCATTTCTACTAATAATTTGGTGTAGACTATTATTATTATTATTATTATTATTATTATTATTATTATTATTATTAAATATTTTGGAGAATAAGTTAGAATTAAATATGATTATAAGAGATCTTGTCTTCCTGTACAAATTAGGAATAGGGTTTAGAATTCTTATTTAAAGGACTCCATATCTATTGTTTTATTCAGTTGATTTTGAATGAAAATAAGATATTGTTGAGTTTTGCGTGTTTTACGAGAGAGTATCTTGTTTTCTCGTTTATCTTTCCCACTCGTACGCTTCCCTACATCAGTTGGTATCAGAAGTCAGCACGATTCACGATGCTGTCGCGAAGACAAGATGCTGCAAACGACAGGCGTGTCGCCGCTATCTACAGCCTGAGCCGCCGGACCGAGTGGTTTGGCCGCGACCTCAAGACGATGGGTCGTCAGATTGCAGATCTGTCCGCGGAGATCGGGGACATACGTCTAACTATCCGTACCATGGTTCAGGACAAGCAAACGTACCGTGACGCCGGCAACCGGGGTGTGTGCAGGGGAATTCGCGGAGGACGTGGAAGCCGTGGTCCAGGCGGGGCGCCCCGCCGAGGATCTCCACAACCACCGTCCGGTGACGAAGACGGCGAGGAGACAGTCTTGGAGGTGAATCCCTTTGATGATTTTCCACCCTCGCACGTCGAGGCTGACCCTTCGCTAGATACGGCGGCCGTGACATGCGGTAACGGGGCCCGGTCTTCGTGGACGGCGACGATCAACGCGACGAGAGAGGCAAGCGCGAGGAGGCTGCCTTCGTCGGCAGATATTGTGCCCAACGCGATTGGGAATTTGATCGCAAATATGGTCGATGGCAGGGCCCGTTTCGCGTTGACGACCCAGAATTCGAAGGAGAGCAAGTTGACGGGCCATTGTACGATGGTCTGCCGGTGTTTGATGAAGGACCCGAGGAGGTGGAGGAGTGTCTTACCGGCGAAGAGGACGACGGTCCGCCGATTATCGATGAGAAGCCTCCTGGGGCGGAGGAATTCCATCATGTTCCGGGTATCGAATTTCAGTTGTTGGAAGAATTGGTAGTTTTTCTGTTGCACAGGCCCGAGCTATTCTCCCACGGGAATTTATTGTGGCCTTGCAGACATATGCTATTTTTTGGTCCCCATGGTGCCTTCAAAATTCTGTGGGTGGCTGTTGCATATATGCCTTTCCATGAATTTCAAGGGGGTGATACCATGAAGGTGCGACATTCAACCTTCGTGTTCGACAGGAGAAAACGTCTGAGTGATTCCTACCATGGATTTAACACCACAAGCCGGCCACGGGAGCGCATTGGCTTCGAGAGCGAAGCCTTCCGAACCGGAGGAGAATGGTGTAGACTATTATTATTATTATTATTATTATTATTATTATTATTGGATATCTTGGAGAATAAGTTAGAATTGAATATGATTATAAGAGATCTTGTCTTGCTGGACAAGTTAGGAATAGAGTTTATGATCCTTATTTAAAGGACTTCATATCTATTGTTTTATTCAGTTGATTTTGAATGAAAATAAGATATTGTTGAGTTTTGCGTGTTTTACGAGAGAGTATCTCGTTTTCTCGTTTATCTTTCTCACTCGTACGCTTCCCTACATCACAATTGTACATCACAATTGTACCATCGATACTGACAAAAGGTGAAAAAATACTTGTTTCTTCGATTTCTCAATTGTCTTTTTTCACTTGTATGATTTTTTTCTCTTTTAATAAAAATCAGTTTTATATGAAATTATTTCGTGTGTTTTCACAAGATGGACTAACTCACAATTTGTGATTTAGTACTTTCTAAAAGATGTTCACAAAATTGTCATGATATGTAATGAGTTGAGATCGTATGTTTTCGACAAAGTAATATTGTGATTTAGCTGCTAGCAATTTTAATTTATTCCTTTGTATGAAAGAGTATTTTTTCAGATAATAGTTAGTTGCCTTTCATTTACACATTTCTTTTAAATCGGTAATTTTTTTCGATTACCGAAACTGACCCCTATTTAGTTCGGTTTCAATTCATACATTCTGTATTACCAAAGAAGTCGGTTCTATTCGGTAATATGGACTTCTGTTCGATAATCGAACCGATTCCAGTCAATTTATAATATCTATACTTATATTAAAGGGAGTACTATTTACTAAATTAAGTAGCCAGAAAAGTCAACAGCATTTATTGCATTACTATTACCGTATTATACTATATAAAAGGATATTCTATTTACTACATTTACTATCCAGAAAAGTCAACTGCATTAAATGTCATTACTATTTTGGTATTATAATATTTTATTTATTTTATTGATTTATTTGTTTGTTTTATTTTAAAAAGGTAAGTATAATGAAAAGATTTTAATAATAAAAAAATCAAATACCAAATAAAAATGTACACTTTGACTTATTTGATTATATTTGGTATTTAATTATACCAAATATATTTCTATTTAGTATATACATTAAATACTTACTAAAGTATTTATTTGTTTTATTTGTCAAAATTAAGTATAGATTTGTTTATATTATCAAATCATAAAAAAATATTAAATCCATATTGTAAAAAAATAAATCATATAATTTTATAACAATTCTACTACACTATTTAACAATATTCCTTTTTTATTATATAGTAAAATAATAATTAAATATTATATGGTGAACAACAATAAGTAAAACTGTTACTTTCTCTTATATTAAGAGATAAATTTATATTGTAAAATTAAATTTTTATTTGTATAAATGTTTTAGTGAGATAATATATTAATTATTTTACAAGCTAGCTCTAACATGCTCATATTTAATGTTTTAAAAGATGTAGAATAAAACTTATAATAATTCTATTATTTTTTAGACTTAAACGTTGATTAAAAGAGATAAAAATTCTTAATTTTTTAGACTTAAACGTTGATTAACACCATAGATTGAGAGTTTATATTTAGTAAAATTCCTAATTGTAATAAAAAAATAAATTTTGCTATATTTTAGAATATCTTTAAATTCATTATAAAAAAAAAAAGAAAAAAAAAACTACAATGAAAAAAACAAGTCAGCTATATATCGATTTGTTGTACTCCTCAAATCACATTCACAATTGGCAAGGAAAGGAAACTCATTGATTAAAATATTATTTTGTCAGTAGTCTTAATGTACAAGAGACTTTAAGAGTCCACTTGAATAATATAAAACTTTTATTGAACATTGTACAATTTCTTGCGTATTAATAAACTTTTATTAAATATTGCATCTTATAATATAATATTCTTCAAATAAATATATCTCGTGTTTCGCATGGGTCACGTACTATATATATCCCGTACATTTTTCTTTATTCATGTATATAATTATGAGCCTGAATAAATAGCCTTAAAATTATGCATTCCGTGCATCGCACGGGCTCTGTACTAGTTATACATATGGATCATAAGTCCTAGCATAAACATAACAATACTAATAAATTTAAAGAAACAAGAATAATAATATCAAAGCAACATATATTATTATGTTTCCTTTAAAATCTACTTGCATCAAATTAAAACAATTTGGCAAAAAAAAAAAATTGCAATTTATAAAGTAAAATAATGAGCTAACTAAGCTTTAAGCGAATTCCCGACATCGATGACGAATCTATATTTGACATCAGCTCTCGCAAGGCGCTCCATAGCCGTATTAATGTAATCCATTGAAATAATCTCAACATCGGGCAATATATTATGCTTAGCCGCAAAGTCAATCATCTCCTGCGTCTCCTTAATCCCACCTATCATACTTCCCCCAATCATTTTTCTCTCTGTCGCCAGAGCAAACATCGGCAGCTGCAGTGGCTTCTCCGGCAAGCCCACCACCACCAGCTTGCCGTGCGGCTTCAAGAGATTCAGGTAAGCCTGGATCGAATGAAAGGCCGAGACACAATCGAGGATCCCGTCCATGGTCCCAGCCGCGGCTTCCAGCTCGTGGCTCAGCAGGAATTGATCGGCTCCTAGGGTTTCGAGCGCGTACACCTTCTTCTCCGGCGCAATGTCAATTACCGTCACTTTCGCCCCGAAGGCCTTGAGAAACTTGACCGCCACATGGCCAAGCCCGCCCAGCCCGGCAACCCCCACGTGGAGGCCCGGTTTGTCCAGCCCGTAATATTTCAGCGGGCTGTAGGTGGTGATTCCGGCGCAGACAAGCGGGGCCCCGCGGTCCATCGGGAAATTCTCCGGCCACCGGATGACGAAATCCTCTTCGGCGACCATGAGATCTGAATAGCCGCCGTAGGTGAGGGAGCCGTCGGCCTGGACGCCGTTGTAGGTGTCGAGTTTCTCGGGGCAGTAGTTTTCGAGGTTGTTTTCGCACTGGTCGCAGAGGCGGCAAGATCCGACCATGACGCCGACGGCAACTTTGTCGCTGACCTTGAATTTGTCGACCTTTGAGCCGACCTCGGTGACTATGCCAACGATTTCGTGGCCGGGGATCATGGGGTATTTGGCGAATCCCCAGTCGTTCTTGACGAGGTGGAGATCTGAGTGGCAAACGCCGCAGTAGAGGACCTTGAATTGGACGTCGCGGCTGCCGGTGGACCGCCGGCTGAATTCCAGAGGAGAGAGAATGCCGGACGAGTCTGTGGCACCCCAACCCAGAGCCTTCAATGATTTCGCCATTTTAATTTCACTCTCTTTTTTATTAACTTTTTTCGCTATTTCCTTTATTTTAATAATATTGGCTCTTAGACACAATAGAGAAAATAATCAATGAGCAAAAATGTACTGATGAGGTAAAAGGTGAGAATTGTGGGCATATTTATAGGGCAGTAAGCAGTGAACAGCTGGGGATTGGTAGCGTTTGATGTTGATTTTATTTGGTTGGCTGAGTCACATATGAGTCATATGAAGACGGTGTAGCGTCAGCTATGACTCGAGTTGTCACATGGGAGTAATATTTATTAACGCCAGATATTTTTTGTGGTTAGGTGAGTACAGATTGCATTAGGATAGAGTTTGTTTTTCTGGAAATGCATCTTTAAAATCAAAACTAATAAGGCGCGATTTTTATTCAAATTCCAGAGAGAGCAGATCAAGTCCAGTATGCTCACAAATTAACTCATCATGTTAAAAAACAACTCCTTTTGATAAATCAATTTATTAAATGAATCGAGTCCGAGATTTCACGAGTTTAGGCAAACCGAAATTGAGTCAAGCCATTTTGAATCAATTATTATATAATCTCAAAAAATCCCACTCATTTTTCAGTTAATTGTAGAACTAGATCGTTGCATTTCATTTTTTTATTTTTTATTTTTTTACAAAGAAAGAGGCGAGAGCCTTAGACTACGACGTTACGAGAGTGAGCTACCCCTAGAATATCATGTTCAAGCCACGGTTATGTGAAGTCCACTCGGCAGGGTCGAGACCATTGGCGCAAGGTAGCTAGTCTGCTGCAAAGTTTTCTTCACGATGGATATGCCGAACCTAGCTCTATCGTCCATTCCCTTACCAACAACCTTTTAGTTCCTTGGATAATGTTGTTGTGTACACCGTTTGCTCCCCAGCCTGCAGCACCACATCCACCACGCTTTTATTGTCAACTTCCGCCACCACTATGTGGTACCCCTTATCCCAAGTAAAATGTAAACCTTGGAATAGACCCCATAGCTCTGCACCCATAATCGAGCAAAACCCGATTGTCATTGCGAAACCGGACACCCATCTACCCCCTTTGTCCCGCAATAATCCTCCAGCCCAGGTCATACTAGTTTGGCAATTGAAGGCACCGTCTCAGTTCAGCTTGATGAAGCCAGCCGCTGGCTTAGCCCACGAAAGCCTCTGCTGCTTTCTACGAGAACTTGTTGTGCGTAGTGTCTTGGCAAACAAGGTCGTAGAATTATTCCTTTCACTTGTCGATCAATTGTCGTCAATCGCCCTAGAATATTAAGCCCATTATTCTCGAAGATGAAGGAGTTCATGTCTCTCCATAAGTTCCACAACGTGACGCCAAACACACAGCTCCAGCACTCCACTTGGATATTTAAATGATTTCGTATGTTTAGACATACCCATTCTCTTACGTCTAAATTAAAGGAGGTATGATGCTGTTTCGGGAGGAGTCGGTGCCATGTTTGCTCAGCATGGCTACAATCCCTTAGGCAGTGCAAAATCGATTCTTGGACAGCGCCGCACACCTCGCATGCAGGTTATATTTCATATTGATTAAGTATAGTAACATTTTTTTAACTATTCGATTATATAATATTTACTACTAACTAACTAATTATAGATCCACATTAAATGATATGTGGAAGTTACATATTTATCAAATACTCTATTGCATAATTTAATATACAATTTACTTTTTCCAAAATCAATATTATTTTTATCATCTCATTAAGCGATTTTTCTTTAAAATTAGCTAGGTTATTTTTAATGGCATGCCCAAACCCTTCAAAATCTCATAGATAATTTTTATAATAGTATTAACAGTTTTAATATTTTTTTTCAGCTACTTGTCTGGTCAGATCCCTCAAAATTACATTATCCATAGTATTTTATGCATGAAATATAATGATTCATATGCAAGTTAAATAGTTTATTTATATATTATTCATTTTTACTAATGATCATAATTTTAGAATGTGATATTGATATAACCATATCACGGTGAACCGCAGATATGCGCAAACTCAACCGAAATACAAGTCGAGTCGTCTTATGAAGTCTCGAGGTTAATACATGATGAATGGAGAACTACCGTTAGAACCACCAACGGCCCGGAATCGGCTCCCTACTCGCCGAAGTAGGTTTTCTTGGTCTCGAGGAACTCTTAGCTCCTCGACGATGACTCTTTGTACCTTGAGGAAAAATCTCTACACCTCGAGGTCGATTCTCTACCCCTCGAGGACGACTCTCTGCTCCTCGAGGTCAATTTCATATCTCTCGAGGAGGGCTCTCTGCTCCTCGAGGTCAACTTTTCATATCTCTCGAGGAGGGCTGTCTGCTCCTTGAGGTCGACTTCACCCATTTGGAAGAGGATCTAAGGCAGGAATCCCACTTGGGATAACCCTAAGACAATCTCCTATTCTCGAAATCGATATCTCGTGCCTCATGCTCGAAGTATTCCGTAAATCTACTACAATATCCAACAGGCTTAATAGATATGGACGAATCTTTATAGGATAAAATGGAATCTTAAGCTGACTCAGATCTGACTAAGAGGTGATTAGGATACAAATAAACCGGATAACCAGGCCGGTCGACCTGGGGCATTATGGATAATTTGGTCAAGTATTTTCCTCTGTAAAAGGGGTTGAGGTAACACCAAACCCTAATTTTAGAGACTCTCTACACATTTCATATCTTACTGTTGTTGCTGATCCCTTTGAGCAGAGCACTTTCATCTCTTTCTGATACAGACTTAAGCAATGGAGGCTTTACACTGGAAACCCCTCCGGCGTTGAGTTCTTGCAAGTATTCGTGGTGATCTAGAGGCGGTGCAGACAAATCGGAGCTCATCTCAACCAGTTTTACTTCAGATCTAGGAGTAGACCTAATAGATATGTCCACTATCTAACTTGTAAATTTAAATATTAAATGTATATATATGTGTGTATATATATATATATATATATATATAACTTATAATATATAAAATTTATTTGCATATGTGCATATGCACATGATCCAATACTAGTTATTTTGAATATGTACTGTTGACGGTCGACCGCCAATAGTTACAAATTTGTGCTTAATATGCAGATAAATCGGAGTTATTGAACATTTTAAAGGTACTTATGAAATTGCAAGATAAAGGCGAACGAAAATAAAGGAAATGAAGGAACAATCACAGAAAAGTAATGAGACACTAATTTTGTTGATCTCCTTATAGAAAAGGATTCTCCAAAAAATGTTTATTGCGAGTGTTAGTTGTGTTTTCGTTATTAATGGTTGTGTATTATCATTGTTTAGTTATGTCCTTCTTTTTTTTAGGGGCGTCGATAGTCGTATTTATACAACAAAAAAGTAAAGGTACAATAAATGAGTCGTGCTAGCTAAGACCGTAGGGTGGCGCCGCGTGTATTAATGCAAAATACGACCATTGAGGATGGGACGAATTGTGGGTTGGTTTTATCAGCTTTTAACAATTCAGTATCCATATGCAAGAGAGATCTCAATATTTCTGGGAAGTTTCAGGAGGAGATCGACATAAGGGGTTGTCTGCCAATCGAGGAGATCCTCATATTTTGCTAGTGTTTCTTCTTGGGCCACTTGTGCTCGATTTTGTAAGCAAAATACTCGTCGGGTCTGGTCTTGACGGGCTAGTCTGGAGTCCACGAAAATTTAGGTACAATATGGAGGCCCACATATTCTCAAGTGTCAAATGGTTCGCCGATACGCCTATAAAACTACTTCTTTAGAACTTCACTTTGTCGATCATAATGTCAGTTACATCGCAAGGAGTCGGGATGGATAAGGTGCATTTTCAACTGATAAATTAAATGAATAATGAGGGTGTCTCGTTGGAGTTGAGGCTGTCTTTTCAGATTTGGATATGTCCTTTGGGTTTTCATGCCTTGCAATGATTGGAGGAATACCTTCAATAAATAGTGGACCCCCAGGGCCTAAAATTGTTCGTACTTCAGTTTTTTTTTTTTTTTTNTTTGAAATCTCTAAACTTTTCTTTTCCTTTTCCTCTTCAATAATATGATCGAATACTTTTCCCTTCTCTAAAAAATGTCAGAATTTAGGGGTCATGAGGTGGAGGTGATCTCAAAGTGAGATTACGAAGATCAGAATCAAACACCGTAGGACCACTTGCGACGACTGCCGCCGATGGAGTACCTTTTCGGAACTGGGCGAGATGGAGATTTGTAAACTCACGAGCACATTGGGAGATCGTGATGTGGTGAAGTTGAGAGAAAAGTACGAGATCCCTAGGATGGTCAGGATGTTTGTCCCATACGAAAATGAAAGGGCTCACTGTCCGCCACGTGGGAGCATTGCGAGGATTCCATAGTATGGAGGCTACGATTTCCCCTTCCTCAAGTGTTACGGAGTATATGAAGGAATGGGGAGTCTACATCAGCCAGGTGCATCAAAACACAGTCTATCGTCTGTGCTCTTTAATCATCATTTTCCTCAAAAAAGGGCAACCGACTCAGACTGTGGAGGAGTTAGATTCTATATATATGAGGAAGACGACAAATGCGAGATTGGGATATTTCACTTGGCCCCACGTGGAGCGATCAATTATGTCAGTGAGGAATAGTGAAGCGATCAAAACGATTTGAAAGTCCCAAGTCCCGAAAAAAATCGTAAAATAATGATCTCCAAGTGAAATCGGCCTAATTTTTTATACGGTTCAGAAGATATTTTAATCTCCCAACCGTACATGCTCCACCTATTCATCAATGTTTTAAATACCGTACCGTACCGACCGGTATTACCGGTAATGCCAGATACCGGTGGTCCGACGGGTACGGTTATACTCTAAATACCGTTTTGGCCAAAATACCGGTTTATACCGGAAAATACCGATTTTAGAGGCCAAAATACCGGTTTATGCCAATT
Organism: Striga asiatica; assembly: GCA_008636005.1. Classification (NCBI taxonomy): domain Eukaryota; kingdom Viridiplantae; phylum Streptophyta; class Magnoliopsida; order Lamiales; family Orobanchaceae; genus Striga; species Striga asiatica. Next base: position 6,397 of record BKCP01000891.1, on the reverse strand, counting down.
TTTTTTAAAAAAAATATTTTTAATATATTTTTATTAATTTATTTATATAAATTGAAAGTTCTACACATAATTTTTAATATGTTTACATTGTTATTAGATGTTAATTAATTTTAGTATTAGTTAAGTTAATTTTGTACATCATTTATATTATAATAAAAAATAAATTTAATATTTATTGAAACCGATAAAATAGACGGTAATACCAGTTGAACCGTGTACTGTTGGCTCGTTCGGTATTATTATTGATACGGTATTTAAAACACTACTATTCATTATGGTATATTCAATCAAATATCTCTGTATCATAATTCTTATCCATTTGTGTTTGAAGAATCATAATTTATATAAATATTCTTTTTCATTGAACTAGTATAGTGCACGTGCGATGCACGTGGTGATGAATGTTTTTGTCAATTAAATTTAGTAAAATAAATTAATTAATTTATTAAAAATATCATTGCAAGAATGAAATAAAACGTAGAATAAATGAGCTCATAATGTAGTTGTTTTTTGCCGATTACGTTTTGTAAAATAAATAAATTAATTTATTAAATATATCATTGCAAGAATGAAACAAAATATACAACAAATTAATGAAACAAAATGTAGAACAAATTATTTTTTTCTAAAATAACTTAATGATGTCCTAATATAAAAAGAATTAAATAACATATTGCAACCCCAACAAATACACTTAATAACTAAATAATGACTAATATATATTATCCATGCATGAGTTCTATTATTTGTTTATTTATGTTAGATGATTCAATAGCGTTCTCTTTCATTTGGTTTTGACGTCCTCATAAGAAGCTTTGCTGATTCAATAGTATTGCAAAATTCATCTTAATTTATTTGGCAAAACGTCTACTTTATTTAAACACTTAAGAAATATTCTAGCCAAACTTATAGTGAAACTTCATGGTTGTATTATCTTTATATTTCTACTAACAATGCATGAATATCTCTGCAAAATAATCAATCGTGTCATTAAAATTGTTGATTTTTTTATCATTGTATAAACTACTATATTACTCTCTCTATATATATAGACAAATTGATACCTAGCCCATGGATTTATCGCCCTATGGAGGGAATGAATTGCATCTCTAAATAAAAGTTGACTTTTTAAAATCTTTATTACATGTACTTTTCCCGAGATTATTTGTTGAAATCATCACATATTACCTAAAAGTACATACTCTAAAATAATTGCACATATGTTCAAGCACAATACACCAATGAAATTATAAATATTCCTATAAGAAGTGTTAACTTCATTCAAACATTCAAAAATGTTTTGATCAGGCTCCAACGTTTCATTTTCAATGTCATTTATTTGGAAGATAGACGAACTACATAATCTATTGTTTGTAAATCATTAACCATCTAGTTTTTACAGTGATTGTAGAATTATTTATCTAAATATCTTTCACATTCGTTTGGATTAGTAACATTTATGTGTCCAATAACTTTTTTAATGCTTTTATCGTCTAACTTTATGCATCATACATAATGCTCAGAAAACTCAAGGTAAAGATCATTTTTTGATTTTTCACCAATGACAAAACCAAACAAAACAAAACAATGAGACAACATTGAAAAGCATATCATTTGTTAAAATATTTGAAATGAGAAAAATGGAAATTCTATTTTATGACTCTTAGTCATCTTTGAACTTTACTATTACGAAATCATTATTAAAATCTACAATATGTATTATAAAGTTTTAAATTTTTAATCATTTAAAATTAAAAATTGATAATACAGGATCATTATTTATGAGATCCAATTTATTACAGAGTCCATATATATAAACTCTAGCAACAAAAAAAAAGTACTATTTTTAAGAGACTTTTTGTTTCTAAATATTGGTATTCATACTTGTCTAAGAAAATTCAGACGTTTTCTTTATTCAGTTGCATTGCTATTATTTTATTAATTTTTTATTCTATTGATAAATAATACTTTATTTATTAAAAGAATTATAGCACATTTATATGTATTGCATCATTTTTTGTACGTATTTCATATAATGACGTTGTTATCAAAATATCTTATTTATTAGGCAACAACTAATATTATATCCGTGTGGGGAGGTAAAAAATGTTTGTCCTCGGCTACAAAATTACTTTTATACTGATTATTAGATTAAAAGGTTTAGAATTTTTTCCAAATGTTTGAGAAAATAGTAAAAAACTAACTCATTTTCATACTCATTGAATTTATGTGTTAGTTGAATAATAATTTAACATACAACTCGTTTATTTCTCCTTTTAATTCACATGGTTAATATTGGTGATAGTTGTAAGTTTACATCGATTGTTTGTTTTTTCTTAATATGAATTTTCGGATCTATGTAAGAAAAATATGCCACAAGCTTATATTATGTTATTTAATACTTAATGAAATTATTTAACATGGATGTATAAGTTATTTTATAAGATACTTTTAGATCTATTTATTATTTTAAATTCGTGTTGATAGTTGATATACATCATTGGAAAGAAATGATGTGATATATTACATATAAAAAGGTAACAAATGAAAAAATAATAATTATATTAAAATTGAAAAAGTAATGGTAGAAAGTAATTAAATTTTTAAATAAAAGAATTTAAAACTAACATAGTGAATTTTAATGCGAAAAAAAATATTTTTTATGAACTTAAAAGTTCAAGTTAAAATAAATGTGCATATTAAGTATGTTTGATATTTCTCATTACCTAGCTCCAATTGATATAGGACATTAATTAATTTTATCACTTTTTTTTTTACTTTCAGATTTAATGCAAGCTATTAGTTTTCTCATCATTCTTACCGCTTGTTTAGCTATTATAATACTAATAAAATAATTAAGGACTTTTTGACCTAGATGTATCTTGTTTGTTTTGAAATAGTTTACTAATTACCATAAATTAAATGATAATTAGATTGAATGTGTTATTTTTTTTATCACTATCACCAATTTTCATAATTGCACACAACATTATATAAAATGCAGATTTTTCTTATTGATTTGGAATATATTACAAGGGAATTCATCGAAAATTCTGACGAATATTTCAATGTTATTTTTCCCGTTTGAATTTTCCAATATAATTCTAGAAAAAAATATTTTATTGAAATCATGAACAAATTTATATTTATTTATAGGTCTGGTACAACCCTCCATCACAAAGCATATAGCGTAAGGAATCTAATAAAAAATTGTTGAAATATTTTTTCATAATTTTTATCATGTCTCCTATTTTAAAAATGAAATTAAAAGAAAGAAAGATACATAATGAATTAATTTACGGCTCAACCAACTATAATTTAATTCAACTCATAACTTTATTTATGTTATAACATAAACGCGACATCACAACTAAAGAAAATATAGTAAATCTCAAAATTACGACCCATCAGTTGAGACCAGTTTATTCATTTATATACTGAGATTATCTATAACTGTTATTATTATGAATAATTGCATCCCTACGATATAATACCGTAATGATTCGCTAGTTCACGCCAAGTTTACAAATTTTTTATATAATATATGATATAGACTTTTCTATTCCTATTTTAAAAGGTCTTTTTGAATTCAATTAAATGTAAATGAACCAAATTGATGATAGTTTCTAATCTCTTATTTGCAACATATTTTTTTCTATATCTTCAATATATATTTTTATGTCTTTTTAACTAATGCAAGGGGAATAATAGTTATATATTCATAATTTATAAATTCATCAATTGTATTGCCGAGTCAACTATACTACAACATACATTTTTTGTTTATAAATTTTTTAGGTTATTTTCAATGATTTTTATGTTGAATTGAGAAAAATCATCATTTTTATTAAATATTTTGTAACTTATTGTGACTGTACTGAGGTGTTAGAATGTATTAAAGTGAGAAACATGACAAATTGTGTAAAGTATAATTTATAAATTATAATGACATTATGTTATTTTGATGGTATACTTTTTCTATTACCTGTATAGTGCCCCAATATAAAATTATTTTGGATCCGCCAATGCAATTAGTTTTCCAATTGAACTTCAATTAAATATTTTACAATTTCAATGACAATTAGAATAATCAAGTGTTTTTTTTTTTTCTAACCTACATGGATAAAGGTAAAAATAACTATTGTACATCACCTAAAATTTACACATAGAATTAATAAGTACAAAGATTAAAAAGCATTTAACAACCCTGCTTGTTTACATCGATAAATATAAGTTTTAAAAGGTTTATGTTTACTTTTATTAATCATAACATATTTATTTATTATTTTTTAATATTTATTAGTACGTGTTACAACTTAGTAATTTTTAATATCATTTGTCAGATTTAATATTTTTTATTTATATTGTTCTTTCATATGTTTTTAACTTTTGTATTTGCTTAAAAATTCATAATATTATGTATATAACTTTTTCGGTCATATGTGTTAATATATCAGTTATTTGTATATCTTAATATTATATTATATACAATTACAATTTTCTCTTTAATATTATAATCAATTACTCATAATTTATAAATTCATCAACACTATTGTCAAGTCAACTATACTACAACATAGATTTTTTGTTCATAAGATTTGTAAAGAATATATTATTTCGGTCATATGTGTTAATAAATCATCTATTTGTAAATCAGTGGCTCAAATAAAATAATAATAATTAAAATCTCATGATATATTTTACTTAATTCTTGAATGTCAAATTCATATATTGTAAGTGTTAATAATTAAAATATTACTCACCTTGATATTAACCATCTAATGGTCAAGTGAATATTCGTTAATTTATCACTTTGTGACTAAAATTGGAAAACGCAAACAAACAAACAAATGGCGATTTTTTTGGGATCAAAATTCAATTTTGTAAGACTAAAGTACAATTTCTATTCTAATTCTAAATATAAGAGTTTACTTTTCTTAAATTATGAAGTAGCTAAATGAATTGTTCAATTTTTCAAGTTTGTCAGATAATGTATAAAATTATATTAAAAACAAAGATTTTTTTAAAACAACAATTCTATATCTTTTCAAAACTTTGTTGTTTAGATTGACGTTGAGTTGATTTTTGGGAGATATGTGGAAGAAAGACATTTCGTGAGAAATAATGGTGCGAAAATATTATGTTTGATTTTTAAGAGATGTGAAATGTATTGTTCATGTATTTGTATTTAATTAATTAAGCATTAGTTATTAATTAAAAATATAAGATAGGATGGGTATTAGTGTATTACTAATTTTTCATTAAAAACATGTTAAAGTAAAGATTTTTTAGGTAATTCATTTTTAATTAAAAATATAAAATAAAATATGTATTAGTGTATTACTAATTTGCCTTTAAAAATATGCCAAAGTAAGGTTATTTTATTTGTTATTATAAACATGTTAAAGTAAGGATTTTTTAGGTAATTTACTAATTTGCCATTAAAAATATGTCAAAGTAAGGTTATTTTAGGTAGTTCATATTTTTACAAAAACACTCGTCCTTTTAGAGTAGTATAGATATAGATAGATGAGGTAAATTCCTCCTATTAGAGATGGGACCCCAAAAAGTGCAGGCTTTGTTCATAATTCCGATAGCATATGTATGGACCATAAGTCGTATCATCAGCATAACAATATTATTAAATTCAAAGCAACAAGACTAATAAATTAAAAGCAACATATGTTGTTATCTTTCCTCTAAAATCTACTTGCATCAAATTAAAACAAGGGAAAATTTTTTTTAACCTCCCAAAGTATGCGTTTTTTTTTACTTTGCCATATAAAGTATTTTTTTTGACAAATTACCTCCCAATCTAATCGAAACTAACACATTACCTCCTAACACACGATTCCGGCCNTGTAATCGAAACTGACAGTTTGCCTCCTCGATTGAAAACCCTAATATGGTACAAAAGAGTTTTTAACTCAATTAATGATGAATTTTAAATTAATCTTTAAAATTGATTGAGGACTTTTAAAGCCCATGACGAGACGAACAAAATGAGGTATGATTTGTCGATTTCTGAAAATTGATACCTCTAAAATCGATCCACGAAGATAGCAGGAGCACGTATGTATAGAAAAAATTTCAATTCAAGTTTTCTGGTAATCAAGATATCCGATTTTCGATTGAGAGGTGTCATTTGAAAGCTTGAAGGACGAGTTTTCTATCGAAGTAAATCTTATGAAAATCCAACGGTCGGATTTTGGTTAGTAGCCTAAAAAAAAGCTAACTATTGATCAATAGTTTTCTAAATACTGATCAAAATCCGACCGTTGGATTTTCATAAGATTTACGTGTTGGAAAATTGGTCCTACTAGCTTTCAAATGACATCTCCCAATCGAAAATCGGATATTTTGATTGTCAGAAAACTTGAATTAAAATTTTTTCTAT
>BKCP01000869.1:0-10369 GCA_008636005.1 Striga asiatica | reverse complement strand
CTCATTAATACTTAAAAGCACGTATCTCACATATTCAAAATACTTGTTGATGGTTTTGGTGAACAACCGCCACTACAGAGCAATAAAGTCCCATGTACCAACGAAATATTACTGTGGTCTACTTTTAAGAATCACATGAACTATTAGACAATTAACAATGCCATAAAACACTCTTAACAATTTAGCAGGATAAACTCCAATTATTTGCTTACCTAGAAATGTAATGCTATCTTAAATTAACAACTAAACAAAAGTTTAAATAAACACATCAAAAAGGACTCAGCAATAAGGCATTTATCAAGGTACAAAACATAACACAATCAAGCCTTCCTTTTCTTCATTCTTATCATCTACTTAACTTTAACAATAAACTTAAGGCCCTAAAACCGAGTACATATCAGCATGTAGGTCATATAAATTTAACCAAACGTACATCAAAAGTGGACCAAAAATATAACACAGCATGCCTTGTATCATCTCGTTTTCTCATGCTCGAAATTATATTCACTTTCACATAGCAGGAAGAACACTTCCACAATATAATCTCAATTTTCCAACAATTCACACATCACAACCAACTCAATAATAAAAAAAAATGAAATCAACTTCCAGCAATCTCAGGAGTCGGTTTAGCCAATATACCTCTCTCGGCTTAAGAAAGGGGCAGGGCTCGGTTAAGCGGTTCTCGGCTCCGAGCTCGTCAGACAAGGTCGGGTGCCGAGGACGGTCGACGGGGTGCCGCTGCTCTTCCCACACGGGCCCGAAAGGCTACCGCTGCTGTTTCGGGCTCCCCTCGCACACGAACGGGGTTGCTCGACTCACCGGCGGGGAGAAAATAGAAAAGAAACCGGCCGCTGCTGAAGATCGGGGGTCGTCAGAAGAGTTGTGACGCGGCTGGGCTCCAAGCGATGGGCCGTGTGGGTTGCTGGACGGGCTGGAAGTCGAAGGTCTTAGCCGTTGCCGGAGGACGGGGCTGAATTGAACTCGATTGTGGGGTCTTCCTCTGCCACCAAAGGTCGGGTCTCACCTTCTCTGTTCGTCGGTACTACTCTCTCAGTCAGAGGTCTGAGGTCTCGGTCGTCGAGAGCTCGAAATCGGCTGACGGTGGTCGGGGCTCGCGAGCAGACGCGGCCCAATGATAGTCGATGCCCGAAATCGCCGGAGGCTGGAGAACATCGGCGAAGGATTTGGCGGTGCTGGGATACCGTCGGTCAGCGGCGACGAGTTTCTGTTATCGACGTGCGACGGCGGCTCGGTGATGGAGGTGCTCGAGGACGCCGGTGAAAGGGCTCGCGAGGGATCGACAGCGGTTGACGCCGGCGAAAGGACCGTTCCATCGCGAACAGAGGAATAGGGTCGTCGCTCATCTTCTCGCCGGAAATTGCTAATTGGTCGCGACTTGTAACGCCGGCGGGTTAGAGGAGAAGAGACGTGTGAAGCCGATGGATATTTTAGAGAAAGAGGGCCAAAGGGTTTTCAATTTGCGAGAAGGCTGACTTTTCGATCTCAATCCGGTCGAGATTTCTCCTTGTGATATTTGAATGCGAGAGACGAGAGACGAGAATAATGGTGGAGAGATTTGGGGAATTTGGTGTAGAATAGATCAATTTGCACGTGGATAAAGGGAAATTGGGCCAAGATGACCTTACAACATTGGGCCAAAGTAAATAACTTAATTTGGCCTGGTTCCACTCAAGACTAAAATCATTTCTCAAATGGGCTGAGAAACTCCAGCTTTGGGCCGAACAAATAAAACGTAAAGAAGCTCGAAAAGGACTTGGGCATAGCGGTTCGAGGTTCGGTCCAAACGTCCGGGAAAAATAACAAGAACAGATCGAGACGGATTAAAACAAATTAAATTCGGTTTACGCGATTAAACCGAAAATCGCCAAAACTATTAAAAATTCCAACCAAATAAATTCTAATAATTCTAATACACATAACTAATATATAAACATATAATAATCACATATATTTGCCTTATGACAATTTTATATCAAGTAGACAAGACGAGCAATTAACAAAATAAACGGGTAAATAAATAAAGCATAGGCAAATAATCGATTATAAGCAAATGAAATAATCATATAAAATCCAGAAAATTCTAATAAACGAACGGCTTATAAGCTACGCGATTAAACCGATATCACCGAACGACGAACGTTTTAAAATAAAACGATCGAGTACTTCAACATAGAATTTAAGTCGACAACGCGACTAATACAATAAATATAATCTTATAAATCAAATTCAATAAATAAAATAATCCCAGAAATTCTATAAATCGAACGGGGCGCTACACACAATATATCAAAAATTCAGCTCAAACGGATAACGACTCGATTTATGGTGAATTTATTACGATTCAGCAGCATGCTCGGTTTCGAAAAATCATATCTCTCTACATATAACTCGAAACGACTTCAAACCAAAACTAAACAACTAAGGACAACTCCAAGTACTTAAAACTCCAGGATTCCCACGAAAATACCACTTTACAATCAGCTCGAAAATATTTCAAAGTGACGACAATCACTTTGATATCCAATTCGCACATATTCAATAATATCCTCATAATATTTATTCGATAATAACTCATTAACATATATTAACACATATGGTTCGAGATAACACGTCAAACAAACACATTCACATAATCGAGCACATAATATCACGCAAAAATAAACGAGACGGGTCAAGCCTTGTACCGTTCTCGGGAATCGAACGAAAACGGAACGAAAGGTTGACGGGCTCGAACACGCAACACGTCCCACGAGAGGACAGCAGCTCGACCGAAGGGGGTGGTTGCTGCGTGCTCCCAGTTCACCGGAGATGGCCGCCGAACTCGTCGGAGGGTATGGTCGACGACTTGCAGCGATGGAGGTCAGAACTCGCCGATGAACTTCGTGGCTTGCAGCGATGGAGGAAGGCGACAGCTCGCAGCGGCTCGTCGTGGAGGTTGCTGCTCGTAGGACTTGCTGCGTGACGGGAGGCCGTCGATCACGTCGCGAACAGGTGGGCCTACAGCGGTGGTTGGCTCGTGGTGGAAGAAGGCCGCCGGCGTCTGGATTTTGCGAGAAGATGAAGGCGCAGGGGATGATGGTGAGAGAAGGCAAGATATTTTTCTTCTCTGCTGCGGGGAAGAAGGGTTGAAGACGAAACAAAATAAAATCTTTTCTATGTGAGTTCACGCCTGAAGGAGAAGCTGCGGGAGGGTTAAAGAAATCTGATCGTGCGTGAAGAGAGAAAGAAGATACGTATATANTGTGCCCTCTTCTCCGGCAGGACTTGCAGCGACGGGAGGTGCTCTGCTGGTTCACGTCGGGGCTGTTCACGGCCAGGAAAGGCTCGCCGGAGGAAGGAGGTCGAGGTGTTGCAGCGTTCGGGAGTCGCCGGAAGCAGGGCCGGCCGCGGCGGCGAGATGGGGCTGACGAGATGCGCTCGTCGCGGAGGAGATGAACGCCGAGAGATGATGGTGGCGGGATGAATAGGCAGCGGGAAGGGTGGAGAAGATGATGGCGATGATGAAGAAAAGCGAGGGTGATGGTCAGATTTGCGAGAGATGGAGGATGAGATCGATTTTCTCTGTTCTGGTCAAAGTCGCCGTCGAGAGAAGAAAATAGGAAAAGTTGCGCGTAAAAATAAAGTAGGGCTTAGATTTAGAGTCTTTATCCTCAAGACACTCAACACACACTTGGGCGGGCCAATTCGATTGGGCTCAGGCTTGGGCGGGCTCTCGGGTTTCGGTTCAACGAAACGTATCGGCTCTCAGGCCCGACTACATAGAAGTAATACAGATTTCTCGGGCTCGATAAATAAATTCGCACAATTAAATAAACAAACCAAATATATAATATACATTGATAATACACAATTTAAATNAAACGGATATTATTTATATTTATAATACACACAATTATAAAATAATAATATTATTAATAATACAAATACACCCATAATATTAAATAATTAATATCATTTACACAATTAGACATTTTAATCGCAAATTGACAGATAAATCATTTTAGGCATTTAATAATATTTAGTATTCAATAATAATAACAACAAATAAAGGTAAATAATAATAATCATTATAATAATAATAATAATNGATAAATCATTTTAGGCATTTAATAATATTTAGTATTCAATAATAATAACAACAAATAAAGATAAATAATAATAATAATAATAATAATAATAATAATAATAATAATAATAATAATAATAATAATAAAAATAATAATAAATTCCCAAATATTCTATAATCGAACGGGGCATTACAATCTATCCTCCTTAAAATATTTCCGTCCTCGGAAATACGAAAGAACACACATCTAAGATAACGACAGACTCAAACAGGGATTTACAATCACGAGGTCCGGGCATCACTCTCCGGAACTAAATTCCGTTCCCATGAGTCCTATTGCTCTATACTCGAACAACATGCACTCACATACAGGAACCAATCTGACTCGCCCTATGCTCATATGTTTACCTTTTTGCTTGGGAGGGTGATCAGTCCTGCCCGAGCTCAGGCGTACATCTTCTTGCAAGGGACCCAGTTCGGTTTAGCCTATACTCATGAGTATCAACGACTTGCTTCGTACCTAACAACACACAAGACCTCAACAGGTCATTCGGTGTATTGTCAGCGTACTCCGACTACCTCACCATCAAGGTGGACACGTGACGCCAAGTTTCAGTCTCGCATCCGAGTCACACTGACAACTTGCTCACGATTTCATCACGGCTGTGTGTCTCCATCCGAGACCACAACACAGTAACATACATAGAGCACGACACCATCAAGCTCACACTCTCATGATATGAACTCCACGAGTCGAACGCAACTCTTATGCATAAACATAAGGTTTGACCCATTGCAACACAACATTCCCAATTTGCCGACTCGAGAAACTCTCAAGTAAAGCATAGGGACTTATCGACTACTCTCCTTAATCAGAAACCACCGATTAAGGATTTATACACATTTTTGTGGAACTTGGAGCTCTCGGTACAACGTTTAGGGTAACATAAATATCTCAGCAAAAACTGGTCGATAAAAAAAAATGAATCGAAGGTTCGGGGTTAGTGTACTGTCACCCAAGAGGCGGCACGCTCGCTGGCGCTGCATAAGCGGGGCGCTGGGACGCGTGCGTACCCACCTACTCGGGGATCAGTTGTAAGGTCGAGGCTTGGCCGTACACGCTGGCCTGGGGAGTTTGGGCGTTCGGTGAAGGCGGCTGCAGTTCGCATGCGAGTCAACGGTCGGCCGCGCGCAAGCCTCCCGTCTCTCAGCACGGTCGTGCGTGCTCGGCCTCCACTTCGCGTGGCTGCACTCAGTCAGGGTCGGCATTTGGTCCTGGTTTTACAAGAAGTTACAATTCAAGGCTACCAAGAATGAATGGTTTTACCAAATTTCAAAAAATTTGGGGTCAACAAAACAACATATATTTCAGGTATTCCACAATTTCAAAGTCCAAGGGTTTCCGAAAATAGAAGGGTATAAGTCCGAGTTCCAAGTCCACTTTCTTTCCCAATGACACATTCTAATACGCGAAGAAATCAACGATTGAGATAGACGAGAATTCTCAATGAAATTCCAATACAGTTATTCAATCGGGAATAATCTCCAGACTCGACTATCCTCCTTAAAAGATTTCTGCATAATCTTTTAAGGTGGAAAAACACTCCATCCTCTTATCGAACCGAATTGTGTTGGCTTCAGCTCTCGTGCGTTTATCTCGATGCCGAGCGTGAACAATTAATGTCCCCCTCGAGGTTAGGCTATTCACAAAAGCGGCGATAGAAAAATTTTGCCCTCGAGTCGTCGTGATATTTAGCGATGGCATTCGAACGAAACTCTCATACTTCGCAAGAGAATAAAGATAAGCAGAAACAAAGAGATGCTTAATCTCACTTGAAATTAGGTTTTTCAAAACAAAGTCAATTCCCAACATAAAATAGACCAGAATTAGCTAAACTTCAAGAGAGGCGAGTTTTAAAGTTGGGAAGTTTAATATAGTTTACACAGCGAATCAAAAGTAGGGGAAAATCAAACGAAATCCTCAAAATACGAAATTTGGATAATAAAAAGAAGCCTCAATTACACTTCAAAATTGTTTGCCATGTGAATGGGAAAAAGGTTTGCAAGAGTATACAAGAAGACAAGAATTTAAGAAAGGAAGCACGACTGCTTCGCCTTCACGAGTCCACGATTCATTGTTTTCATCATCGGTTCAAGCTGTTCCTGGTAAGTCCTGCTGTCGCTAGGAAAATGCTCACGGCGAAAAATACGGAAAAGAATTTTTGACGTCTCTTTCAAGACAGGAATGTCACTCAAAATTGCGGAATAAAATATATACGCGGTGCCGGATCGGTCTATCCGTCTTAAGAACAAGGTCGGATTCCTTCGCTGAGAGAATTCCGCAAAAGAATAGGTCACTATCGTCCTTCTCGAGGCCTAGCCACTCTCGAGAGTCGCGACAGTGTTACGCATTAAGTTTCCCCAATACTCCTCGGGGTCGGATATTAAGTATGCACAAAGCACTCAGATTCTACTCCAGCTCGCACTCGACTGGGGGGTCAAATACACATCTGATGGTCTTAATAACCATGGTTACAGACCTCCGAATATCCCACACTTGAGACTTCTTCGGTTGTCTGCTCCCTTTGTTTAAGCCTTCTCCTTTCGAGATGGCTAGCGAATAGTCCTCTTCCGAAGACACAAAAATACATCGAGAGGACTGTTATACACAGAACTCAACTCGATAACACCATATCAAATTTCTAAACAAACAAAACCTTAAGGTAGAACTTAACTCTATATCGCTAGAGTTCAAGTTCTTACAACTAAGGTTCGCAACTCATCTAGAGTTCCAGAACGTATAAAAGTAGGAGGATAAATTCCTAAGCCCCGATTTACATATCATAATATCCCAATATTTCACATAAGCAGTTCAAAATTTACTCAAGTATTCATACCTGAGTTGGCGCGGCACGACGGAAGCGAGTGGTCATAACAATATCATAATACTCAATTATTCCTCAGAGTTCACATAATTCGTACATACCAGTCTACAGAAACGCAGACTGGCTCTGATACCAAACTGTAACACCCCACTTTTATTTGCCAAAATTCAGAATAAATTTTTCAAAATTTATTTCAAAACACTTGAGGCGCTACTCATTTTCCAAAACAATTCCAACAATATCACATATGCAATTCCCAACGAGTTCAAAATTCATAAATAGTCGACACCCAACCGGGTTCATAAATGACATCAATTCCCAAAACTGGGTTCATCAATCCATAAATATCAGGGAGTACAATCCCTATCGATAATCCAGTACTCAACATAAGTCAGGAATGCATAAATCATGATAAACAATTTAAGCAGCGGAAATAAACGATAACATGACCACCACTCGCTTCTCTCTGTCGTGCCCGCAATTACTAACCTGCATCAATGAAGAGCAGGTGGGGATGAGCACAATAGGAAATCGAGGTGCTCACCACTATGCAATAATTATTGTTCAATTTCATAAAATAAGTAGGTATGGTCGCAGTATGAACACAAATCAATTAATATCCCATCTCCTTCCCAGAGTCAACTCTCATGTGCACACCTATACCAATTGACCACTGCTGATACACGTATCGAAAACCCCCGCGGGCCTTACATTCGATGCCCAGACAGTAGGAGTAAATCCACCCCGAAAGCCTGGAAACATTCCTTCGGACTTACATCGAGGATCACCAGCCAAGGCTCACGCCCGCCCTGACTGCCATACATAAATAAAGGAGACACCCATCGGGTACGTTCTATAGCTACGGGGATAACCGTTCGACGGCCAATATAGCTCACATCGAAGGCTACATGGTTCACATGCATACTTTGATCATACCACAGCAAAAGCAATTAATTAAGGCATAGCAATTTTAAATAAAACCCACCTGGATATGGATATCGAAGCAATAGATAGCACACAAAGCTGATAGGATGAGAGCACGGCTCGTCAAACACCTACATTTATCGAATAGTCCTATCAACAACTATTCTGACACTTAAAGCCACACAAACAAGCAAAACAACCAAATTAAGAAATTAAGGCAACAAAGGCAAATAAAACATAATTGTGGCAAATAAATTCTAAAAAGGGAATGAAAAATCGAAAGTAAATGCCAGCAACTTTGATAACATTTTTCTCATATATGGTCCACGGTAATTTACCATAAAAGCAGGCATTCAGATTCACATGGAGCTTCTTACTAGGGCGAGTATACTAAATAAACACTTTTATTGCATAGAATGAGATAATCTGTACTACTTCAGAAATATATTACTGAAATTGAAAACATCCTTAGCAATTGAAATCAACCACTTAATATACCACTTATATCAATTGAAATATATTACTGAAATCAACCACTTAATATTCCATCATTAGCAATTGAATGTATCTTATGAGAAAAGTAAAAACAATCCCTTCAAAGCATGCTTTTCGGACTCAACATTAAGCATAACATTTAGTACAGATTAATACATTTCAGCATAAACAGAGCACATAACATAGCCTCAAGATGACATAAATTATCAAGGCAAAACACATATTCAACATGCTCTTTTATTACACTCATAAATCTACAGTTCGAGCACAACAATAACGAAGATCAAGCTCTATTCTACTGCAAACATATGCTCCTAATCATGTCTTTAACTGAATCTCAGGCTCAATATATATATTCAGAAACTTAAGCATAATTCTACACTTAAACATGCATTGCAAGGCTCGGCACTTTACCCACAAATCAAAGAAAATAAGCACAAATCAAACAAAACATGCTTTTAATGATTCTCAATAACATATGGCTAAACTCAGTTCAGCAGCTACATGATACCCAATTAAACAGCTAAAAAAAATGCTCAAAAGACAAGATACCACCTATTTCATAAGATAAACATATAATAATTCTACACAATTAACCAAATCCAAACCTCACAGTTTCTTTTGGCTCAACCAGCATGCACAAAACAAACCAGTAACAACAACTCAACTATTATGCATCCATTTTGCTCTACTAAACTCTAACCAAAATTAATACGACAAGAAGGCTTTTAAGCTGAACGAACAACCTCTTCTAACACCTAAAAAAAAATCCGCATATACTCAGCTCATAGCAAATGATTAAGACAACAACCTCCAAACATAATTAAAGCGGGTAAAGTATCATATAGTCCAAAACATGCTAGCTCATGAATAATAATAGCAAATAACAACATAATCATCACAGTAAGGCTCATCATAAACAACATAGAACCAGGCCAAAACAAGAAAGTCATTTAGTCCTTAACATATAACCAACAGCAACAATGCCTCAGCAAAGTTCAATCACGTAAGGCAACAAAATCACTCGACATAGGCGTAATGCTTACACCGAAAATCAAGCACAAATAAACCACCACATCTTAGCCATATGGAGGGTAAAAAGGGGTCAGCTATAATACCTACTGAAAAGAGGGCTCGAATCGCTCGCCGGACATCCCCTGGAGACGATCGACAAGCCCCGGGCTGCTGCCCGGTAACCGGACGTGGGAAAACAGGCTGTTCGGGGCTCTCGGCAAAGGATCGACCCACTTCTGTTCTCGCCCGGGACCCAAAAGGGCTGCTGCAGCTCAGAATTGAAACCGACGGTTGCTCGATAAGAGTCTCGAGCGGCTGCTGCTCGTTGCCGGAAAAAGCTCGGGTCTACACGGCTATGGCGAACAGCTGGGTGCACTCGTTCGCCGGCAGGGCTGCTCGAATCGTCGCTAAGGGTCAGCCTTCGACAATCGCGCTTGGTCTCTTCAGCTGTCGGGAACTGAAGCTCTTCGCCGGCGTTTTCCCGCTTTCGATTGCACGATCTCTGACGCCTGGAACTCGCCGGACTGGTGCTGCTCTCGCCGGGAATCCCGTCGCTGAGGCTTGGTGCTCTTGCCGTCGGATGGCCGGAGGTCGGAGTTCAAAGGTCTCGGAGGTCGTCGGCGCGCACGGACTCCTCGTAGCCAGAAATGGCTGGCTCTCGAATTTGCTGGGCGATTTGTGAAATCCGGAGGGGAATTCAAGGGGCTCAAAAATGGGAGATGCGGCTGATGCTCTCAATCCCTTAAATAGGGAGTATTAGGGCAAATCCGATCAGAAACAGTGTGGCCGGAATTTGGGGAAAGACCGAGGATTATGGACGCCGTTGCACGAGAGCTGCGACTCGTTCTTCTCTGCTCAAAATGAGAGAGACTCAAAGTGGGATTTGGTGGCAATTAAAAATGGGCCGAAAATGGGTTGCTTATTATTAGTTTGGGCCTACAACTTAGCAACTCTTAGGTAC
>BKCP01000780.1:1167133-1222239 GCA_008636005.1 Striga asiatica | reverse complement strand
TCATAGAGGCCGAGTTGCGGTATTTGTATTCCCTTCGGGACGGCTTCTTGCAAGATGTCGAGGGAGAGGGGCGAGGCGTTGTCCGCGACCCGAGGAGGAGGCCGCGTACGAGTCTGTTGGTGGGCCGGGAGTGAGAACTCACTCCCGGTGGGCTGCCGACCTTCGAGCTCGGCGATTCTGCGTTTGAGGGCCGCGACTTCCTCGGTGTCGTGGCCGATGGCTTTGCCTCGTCTGATCACCTCCCGGAGATCGTGGTTGGCGTGACTCTTGTCTCCCAAGCGTTGGTGGACGGAGCGACGAATGACCGGGAGGCTTCGCTCTGGCCGGCTCTCCCCCGTCTGCTCTGTGGGAGCCGGTCTGGTACTTTTGTCGCGACGGTTCTGAGCCTCGCGGTTCGGCGATTGAGCCGTGGTTTTGGATTTTGCTGGGTTCCTTTGTCCACCGGTGTCCTTTTCAGGAGTGTGAAGCAGAGTGTTGCCGGGGTTCTCCGTGGGCACCACAGTGTTCGCCCCGGCGGTTTGGCTGGCGAGGGCCTTGGCGAAGACCCCCTCGAGGGCTTTCAGGATGTCGGGGTGCTGCAACACCGCAGCGAAAGTAGGAACTGGGGGTACGGGGACGATGGGTCCCTGCTGAACGCGACGAGAGGACTCCCCGCCGTTGCGGCGGCGAGACTGGGAGCCGGACTGCTGGGTGGAGTCGTCATGTCCGGATGAAGGCATTTTGAGTGGTTTTTAGAAACGAAGAAGGTGAAAAAAGATGAGTGCGATGTGTGTAACTTCACAAGATCGAAAAGTTGACACCAAGTAACTTATGGTGCCCTCCTTCTAGCGCCAAACTGTTGACGGGCGTTTCCGGTCAACGGTTAAAAAGTCAAATAATGTAAAGAAAACGGAGAAAAGACAAGGAAATACGGTTTAATTACGGTTTTATTAATGGATCACGAGTTCGGCCTCTCGTACGAGGTCGGCACTTGCGATATACTTATCTTGCTTACAAGAGTTTCTTACAAGTTCTTTAGAGAGAGAAAATATGGGCTTGAGTAGTTGGGATTTCAACAACCTAAAATAAATGAAGTAAGTTGCTATTTATAGTAGCTTTTAATGTCACACTGTACGGGTACTGTTCAGCGATCTTGTCGTACAGTGGCTCAATGGGACAAGCCGGCGCTTTTCTGACTGATTGGGAGTGATTTCCGGATTCTCTAATCATTGCCTGCCATACATTTAATGCGAACGTGGGCTGCATTAAATGCGGACACGTTCTGACTGGGTCGGACGTCCCATCGGCAATCATTCGTAGACAAGTGGCATTATTTTATTGTGTCCGACGTCGTACCTCTATCAGGAGCTGCCTTTGCGAGACGGGGAACAAGATGCCGATCTCGTAGCCACATGGATTCGGTGCCGATCTCGGAACTGGTTCCCCCCACCGTCCGAGACGACTTTGACTCTCATTCAGCTCGGCACCCACGTGCGGTTTTGATGACCGGCTCCTTCGGCTCGGACCGGTACCTACGTTGGGTCCGGACTCGGATATCAACATACAGGCCCCCGAGCTCTGGTGAGGTGTTTCGGGCCTCTCCGGAGGTCGTCTTCAATCGGCGGGATCCGAGCAGGGCCCCTTGAGCCCGTGTCCGTCTCCTATTGAGGTCGGCATCTCCAACACACTTCAGTCGTGGGGGTGCAACGATTGGTGACAGAGGACGTGGGATGTAACGGTTGATAAACGTGGGTGCCAGCGTTAACTGCATTCACACTGTGGGGGGACACGTGGCTGATCATGGGCCACGCATTTCGAACGGGCGTAACGGTTGACCAAAAGGTGGGTGACGGTTATCTTGCACAGGACGCTTCAGTTACTTGGGCCGTTTCCAATTTTGAATTTCAAAAGGCTTGTCCACGTGTCCACTTCCGATTGGTTCGGGAATCTTATATATATCTCTTTTTCAGATTTTCTCTTCACTTTTCCCAAGAACTTTTACGACTTCTCTTTTCGGATCTGTCGAGCTTTGTGATTTCCGAGCATATCCCAAGAACTTTTCCGGCAACGATCTCCGGCGATTCCTTCGGTAATTCTCGTTTTCCCTTTCTTTCTCCTTCCTTTTTCTTCGCGATGTCTTCTTCCCCGAAGTCCGCGAGCGAGGGCGGCGACTTCGCCGGTGAGGGTGCCGGAACTTTCCGGCCGGCGGACGTCATCCTTACCGCTGTCCCTATCTCGATCGTCCGGCCAGACCCCTCGGTGGTGGAGGCCGCCTCCGGCGGCGGAGGTGTCGAACATGACCTTCCCTCGTCGCCGCTACGCGAGGGCGGTGGTGCCGACCAGGACCCTTTTGTTGCAGCTGACGATGATGACGTCGATCTTGATTTTCTGGACACCGACTCCGATGTCGATCCAGATCTGGTTGACGAGACCCTCCAAGGGGAAACCGGCGGTCGGGAGCGTGTCCCCATGGGGGACGCGTCGTTTGACGCCGCTCTCGAGGAGGTGACCACTGTTCCTCCGGGGTTCTGGCGCCGACCTGAACGGATTCGGGCAGCACCGAGTCAGGCGACGGCCTGGAACACGGCGTCGATCCTGGATGACGCCGATCTGGCTCAGCTGAGGGGAAAGTTCAACTTCGGCCCCGGCGTTCGGCTGTTCGCACCTTATCCCGGAGAGAGAATCCATTGTCCGCCGCCGGGCTGTATAGGGGTCTACCGCCATAGCATCCACTTGGGCCTTCGATTTCCCCTGCCCAGCGCTCTCAACGATATTTTGAGCGGACTTGAGGTCGGCATCAGTCAATATGTGCCGACAGTGTTTGCTCGCCTGATGAGCCTAATTGTCATGTACCGTCGTGAGGGTTGGGCCGACCCCACCGACGACGAAGTGAGATCCCTGTTCGCTTTTAAACGCGCCGGGGAGACCGGCAACTACTACAGCTCGGTGCTGCCCGGCATCGACAAGACGTTGGTGGCCAAGTTGCCCGAGACTCTGCATGGCTACATGCCGCACTGGTTTTGGGTCGGCGGCGAGTGGAGGACCCCAGACGCTATTCGGCACCCGCCTACTCATTTCATTTCTCATACTCGTAAGTTTTTATTTTTACATTCGTCACCAACTGATTTTCTTTCCTTTGTGCTAACAGGTCATACTTTGCGTTTTCAGTCCATACTCATAGCTCGGCACTCACTCCACGTCTGGCCGAACGACTCAGCACGCTGTTGGCGCGAAACGAAGAGGATCGCCGCTATTCCACCCTCGTCAAAGAAGAGACTCTCCTCAATCACAATCTTAGCCCGGAAGTTGTCAACAAGTCCTTCGAACCAGGTAGCTTCTTAACTCGGCTCGGCACTTTGTTAATTTTCGTTCCTCGCGGTCTGCTCGGTACTAACCGCGCCCTTAACTCTTTGCAGTATACTACCCTCTTCTCCGGCTCAAGGGGTTCGATTCTGTGAAGGCTGCGAACAAGCACCGCCGCAAGCATCCAAATCCGCTCAAAACAAGAACAAAAGCTGCTATGTCTGGCCGTTTGAATCTCGCCAAGAAGAGGGCGGCGCTCAACAAGGAGCCGACCCCGAAACCTGTCGATGTGCCGACCCCTGTGGAGCCGAGCACCGTTCCTGCTGCTCCCCAGGCCCCTCGCGCCTCGGCACCGGAGCCGCGCATGACAAGGCGACGGGCTCGCGAGGCGCCGGGCACGACCGGCGGCGAGGCCCCGGGTGCGGGCGGTGAGGGCCCGGCTGCGGCGAAGAAGAAGAAGGGCGCCGAGGCCGAAAGCTCGGGTCTCGCCCAGGAGAAGGACGCGCACATCCATCAGGAGGGGGCGAGCACCTTCGTCCCCATTGATGCCGAGCGGAGGGCCCGTTTCGCTAAGTCCCTGCCCGGCTTCCCGGATGACTGGTTTTTGGACCTCCGCGCGGCCGAGGGGGTGGTCGTCCCCAACCAGTTCGGGGTTCCGGAGGAGATGGTCAGGGCTGCTCGGCTTCCGCTGGTCGCTTGGACCCCGACTGCTCAGGCCGCCGCCACCCAGCTCTCCACCCCGTCGCTCATTCACCACGCGGCGGGGACAATCTCCCGCGCCTTGGTCGAGCTCGTCCAGGCTGCTGATCGGTCCCAGAGGGCCCTGGCCGACCACCGCAAACTGGAGGCCGACCACGAGCTCTGCCAGGGGAAGATCGCCTCTCTGAAGACGAAGGCAAAGCGGGCCTCCGAGCTGGAGAACCGCTTGGTGTTAGCTGAGGCCGAGGCGGCGAAGGCCAAGGAAAAAGAGTTGGAGGCTGCTCGGTCGCAGGCCAGGATGGCCGAGGAGCTAAGGAAGGAGAGGGCGGCCTGGGCGGCTCGAGAGTTTGAGCTCGGGGAGCAGCATGCCAAGGCTTTGACGGAGGAGTATGACCGACACGTGGCCGAGATCGACAAGCTCCAGGCCCACGTCATCAGCCTTCAGAAGCAGCTTGAGGAGCACACTGCCGAGCTGGAGAAGCACGTTATCCAGGAAGCTCCAGAGGACGGCCGCCCCCACATTTCGCTCCGTCTGCCGACCTACCCGGAGATTCAGGAGATATTTAGCAAGGATATCATGGCCGACATGGACTCCGGGGTCGGTTATAACCTCTACTGGCTCTTCCAGCGGCTCGACGCCGGTCTGCTGACCTTGGAGGACTTCCGCGAGATCATGCGGGCAAAGATCTCCAAGCACGGGCTGGGTGCCGAGTTTGAGGGACTTGTCTGCGAGGTGGACGAGGAGGAGGCGGCTCTGGTTCGCCGGCAGAGGGGATGGACGGAGGACGAGATCGTTGGCTTTGCCAACTTCGGCGCGACGCCTCCCGATGAGATGCGCCTGAAGCCGGGCGAGGTCCTCTCCGACTACATGCCTTTCTTGCTGCCGAGCCGAGACTTCGCAGATGAGGCCGACCCCTCCCGGATTCTGCGAGGAACTCACGACCATGAGGCCGGATCCTCGAAGGCAGTCGAGGGCGACGTCGGGGCCGAGACGGATGCGGGTGGCGAGGCCGGAGGAGGTGCCGAGGTGGTGGCGGAACCCTCGGAGGATGCCGTGGTGGATTTGGCCGCCGATCCCTCTCCTGGGAAGTAGCTTATTTTCGGCCTGCGTGCTGCTCTTGTTGACCGCTTGTGGTCTTTTATGAAGAACTTATTTTATGAATCTCTAGGTTTTGCTTTGAAGTTTGAACAAACGAATGTTTTGGTTTGCCCTTTTAATGAATGAATGCTTATGTTAGTTTACACAGTTTCTCAGTTTCTTTTAAGTGTGGGTTTGGCGCCGAGTTATGCGCTTTCTTATATGTTTGGTCGGCCTCGAGATTGGGCTCAGCCTTTCATTTACTTATTTACTTATGAGCGAATGGTTGTTTATTCTCGATTTTTCCAAGTATGGGCTCGGTGCCGCGTCGAGTATTTGTTTATTTACGTGGCCGAGTGCGAGATCGGACTCGGCGCTTTGGATTTACTTGCAGGGCCGGGCCCATAATGGGGCTCGGCACTTTTTGCTTGCTTTGTATTTTTCATTTCTTACATTGGCGCTGTGGCCTTACCGGACTACTTTGCCGAGTCCGGCTCGTGCTGGTCGAGTCATCGTACTGACCCGGCCTGCACATAATCATGTGGCAGCTTACCTGACCGGTCTCGCGTTCGGACTCGGAGGTATTATTGGCCTGACTGGGCTTCCTAGTTGAGCCCAGCTAGTGCCGACCAGGTCATCGTACTGATCCTGGCCGACACTTCGTTCCTTACGTTAATTACGCCGCTTCGACTCGATCTATACTTGCTAAGGACTAAAGTAAAATTACAAAGTAAAGCATGGCAAACATATATTTCTTTACACACTTCATCTATCCTTACAAGGTAAAATTACAAGAAACGAAAATACGGGATCGTCCTAGACCTATTGGTAGAATTTCTTCAAAAAGGCCGAGTTCCACGGGTATTGGTGGGGGGTGCCGTCCAGGTGTTCGAGACGGTAGGCCCCATGCGGGAGGACTTCGCTAATTTTGTAGGGCCCCTCCCATTTTGGTTTTAGCGGTCCGGGATCCGGCCCGGTTACCCTCTTCAGCACTAAGTCGCCGACCTGGTAGGAGCGGGACTTAACTTGAGAATTAATGTATCTCTCACTTCGTCTCTTGTACGCCGCGTTTCTGAGCTCGGCTTGCGACCGATGCTCATCTATCAGATCGAGACTTGTTCTCAATAGCTCGGAATTAGATTCCTCTTCGAAGTTGGTTACTCGAAAGGTTGGGGCGCCGAGCTCGACAGGTACCATTGCTTCTGTTCCGTATGCTAGGGAGAACGGCGTCTCTCCCGTAGATGATCTTGCTGTCGTGCGGTATGACCAGAGTACGTTTGGGAGCTCTTCCGGCCAGGTTCCTTTTGCAGCTTCAAGTCGGACCTTGAGCCCTTGTTTGATAATTTTGTTAACGGCTTCGACTTGGCCATTGGACTGGGGATGATAGGGTGTCGAGAAGAAGTGTTTGATGTTGTGCTCTTCGCAAAATGCTTCTAGCTTTTTCCCCTCGAACTGCCTTCCATTGTCGGTGATTATCGAGTTCGGCACCCCGAAGCGACATATGATGGATTTCCACAGGAAGTCGATCATTTTCTGTTCGGTGATAGTGGCTAGCGGCTCGGCTTCTGCCCACTTCGTGAAGTAGTCTACGGCGACGACGGCGTATTTCACTCCGCCTTTCCCGGTGGGTAGGGGGCCGATCAGGTCGACACCCCACTTGGCGAATGGCCATGGGCTGAATATCGACTTCAAGGGCTGTGAAGGTTGAATGATGTTCGGCGCGAACGTTTGACATTTTGCACATCTCCGAGCCATGTCCAAGGCGTCTTTCTTCAGGCTGGGCCAATAATATCCTTGCCTGAGAACTTTGTGGGCGAGGGCGTAGCCGCCGGAGTGGTTTCCGCACACGCCTTCGTGGACTTCTTTGAGGACGTATTCGGCGTTCTTCTCGTCCACGCACTTGAGCAAGGGTGCCGAGTATCCTCTCTTGAATAATTCGCCGGCCACGATCGTAAATCGAGCTGCCCGGGTACGGAGCTGCCTGGCCTCTTTTGGGTCAGACGGCAACGCACCGGTCTCGAGATACGACCGGATCGGGATCATCCAGTTCGGTTCTTCGTCAGCAACGATCTGGTCGGCGCTCATTATGGAGGTGCCGAGCACAGAGGGTTGCTCCTTGTGCGCGACTTGCACGTATTCGACGCTTTCCACCCCGGCACTTGAGGCGAGTCGAGCTAGGGCGTCGGCCTGCGCGTTCTCCGTTCGTGGAATATGTTCTATTCGGGTCCGAAGTTTAGCTAGCTTCTTTTTCACTAGTCCCAAATATGGGGCTAGCCTCGGCTCTTTGACCTCGAATTCTCCAGAAATTTGCTTAACCATCAGCATGGAGTCGGAGTATATGGTGAGGTCGGTCAGACTCATGGCTTCGGCCAAAGCGAGCCCGGATAGCAATGACTCATATTCGGCCTCATTGTTGGTTGCCGGGAAGAGGTACTGAATCGAGTGGCAGAATAGCCTTTTTTGGGGATCCACGAGGACGACCCCTCCGCCTGCTCGTCCGGCAGTGGAGGATCCGTCTACGTACATCACCCAAGGTTCTTCGCCCTTTGTTTCCTCGATTCCCGGCGTGAACTCGGCTATGAAGTCCGATAGTACCTGCCCCTTCATTGCTGTTCGGGGTCGGTACTGGATGTCGTATTGTCCCAGCTCCACTGCCCATTTTACCATTCGACCCGAGGTGTCGGGTCGGTGTAGGATTTGTCTTAGCGGATAGGCCGTGAGGACCGTGATTGAGTATTCCAGGAAATACGGCCTGAGTTTTCGAGCTGCGGTCACCAAGGCGAAGGCAAGCTTTTCCATAGGCGGGTACCTCAGCTCGGCGTCGTGAAGAGCCTTGCTCACGTAGTAGATCGGAAACTGGCCTGAATCATCCTCCCGAATGAGGGCGGCACTTACGGCCACCTCGGAAATTCCCAGGTACAGATATAACATTTCACCCGGACGGGGCTTTTGCATTGTTGGGGCCTGGCTGAGAGTTTCCTTGATCGCCTCCAACGCCTTTTGGCAGGCCGGTGTCCACTCGAACTTGTGATTTTTCTTGATGGCATCGAAGAAAGGCTTGCAGCGATCGGTGGACTTTGAAATAAACCGGCTCAGCGCGGCGAGCTTGCCAGTCAGGCTCTGGACTCCTTTAATTGATGTTGGCGGTCGAAGGTCTTGCACCGCCTTGATTTTCTCGGGGTTTGCATCGATGCCGCGCTGACTAACTATATACCCCAAGAATTTTCCCGAACCCACACCAAACGTACATTTTTTCGGGTTTAACTTCATCGAGTAATCACGCAAAATAGAAAACATTTTATTAAGGTCGTTTACATGATTGGACGCGTACACAGACTTGACTAGCATGTCATCTACATACACTTCCATACATTCACCTATCAAGCTAGCAAACATTTTATTAACTAGACGTTGGTAGGTGGCCCCGGCGTTCTTTAGCCCGAACGGCATCATGGTGTAGCAGTAGAGACCACGTGCCGAGTAGAAGGAGGTATGCTCCTCGTCATCCGGATGCATGGGAATCTGATTGTAGCCGGAATACGCGTCCATGAAGCTCATCAGCTCGTGTCCTGACGTAGCGTCGACCATGTAGTCGATGTGGGGGAGGGGATAGCTGTCTTTGGGGCATGCCTTGTTCAAGTCGGAGAAGTCAATACACAGCCGCCATGCCCCACTACTCTTTTTTACGAGTACCGGGTTGGCCACCCAGATCGGGTACCGGACTTCGCGTATGTACTCGTTGTCTTTCAGCTTGGTCACTTCTTCTTCCAAGGCTTGCTGCCGGTCGGGGCCGAGCTTCCTCCGTTTCTGCACGACCGGCTTGACCGCGGGGTCGACCTGCAACCGGTGGCAGGCGACCCGTGGGTCGATGCCGACCATGTCCTCGTGAGTCCACGCAAAGACGTCTGCGTTTCGCCGGAGGAAATCGGTCAGTTCGGCTTTCATAGGCCCCGGCAGCCTGCTCCCAATTCGGAGTTGTTTTTGGCAAGTCTCTTCATCGATGAAGATGACTTCGACTTCGTCCATCGGCTCGGCCCTCTTCGTTCCCCGTTTCTCTTCGTATTGTGTCCGAGGGTCGAGCTCGTCCTCCTCCGTGATCGGCCTTTTGCCAGCCCTTCTCCCCCTATCTCCGTCGAGGTCGCCTTCGACTCCATCCTCGACGGGGTTCGTCATCTCGGAGCCCGGGGCCAAGTCATCTGCCCCGGCGCTGGGAACCGCGATAGTGGGGTCGGCACTCGACGAGGTCGGGGGATGCGAACCTGTCTGGTTTCCCAGCATGCGGTTGCCCCCGTGATCGTCGCGCGCCGGCTCGATGTCCGCCATCCCGGCGTCCTCCTGTAAGTTTATCGTATTTATTTCAGTGCGCGGGATGGTCAGGATGCATTCCCGTGCCTCCCTTTGGTCTCCTCGGTGGGTCCCCTCCCCGTCGGGAGTTGGGAATTTGAGAGAATAATGGAAGATGGAGACGGCGGCCTTCAATTTGTAGAGCGCCGTCCTGCCCAATATGGCGTTGTACTCACTTGGGCAGTCCACGATTTTGAAGGTTTCCAAGATCGTCTTCGTGGGCTGCCCCCTGTCTCCGAACCGGACCGGGAGCGTGACCTGTCCAACCGGGGCGACGGTCTGACCGTTGAAGCCCTGGATCCGCTCCCGGCAGGGTTGTACCTCCTTCCTATCGATTCCCATCTTCTTGAAGGTCTCGTAGTAAAGGATGCTGGCGTAGGCCCCGGTGTCGACCATGATGCGATGGATCTTAATCGCCATGATCGGCGCCGTGATCACCAGGGCGTCGGAGTGGGGATGGTCGAACAGGAAGGCGTCTTCATCGTTGAAGGTAATGGTGTTTGGGGTCGGCTCTGGCGCCGGTCGGCTGTGGGCGTGCATCACCCTCTGCCCGGCATGATAGGCCTGTCGGGCGTAGGCTTTAGTTTGCCTCCTGGAGAGGAGGGACTCGCCCCGGCTCGTGTTGACGCGCCGGGTTGGAAGGTTCGCCGGGCCGGCCCCGGTGCAAGGGGACCGGTCTCTTTTTCTGCCCCTGGAGGTGCCGGCCTCATCCTGATGAGTGGGGCAGAAGGTCATGATCTCGTGGGGGCCGCCCTGCTGCGGCTTCTTTCTTCGAGGATTCACGTCGGCATCCTCGTCACTGTCGGGATTTTCCTCGAAACGCCCCCCTTTCTTTCTCTTATCCCCGGAATGCGTGAACTTCCGGAGTTGGGGGTCATCGATCAACTTCAGAAGTGCCGAGATCAGATTCCGGCACTGATCGGTGTTATGCCCGTGCGCCTTATGGTAGGTGCAGTAGCGGGTCTTGTCCACTTTGTCTTTGTCAGTGAACATCGGCTTTGGGTCCGGCAACAACCCTTTGGCCTTAATCTCCTCGTAGACCGCCGCGGCGCCTACCGAGAAGACGCCCTGGTAGCTCTCTTTCAGCTCTTCGGCCCTCTGTCTCCGCTGAGCTCGAATCTCAGCGAAGGATTTGCTCGGCTTCCCTGACTTCTCCTCCTTTGCCTTCGCCTTTGCCGGTACCGGTGCTGGTGCAGCGTCGAAGGTCGGGATTGATGAGGATTCCTCCGCCATGATATAATCTTGAGCGCGGGTGAGGAACTCCTGGTAGGTGGTCGGTTTGTTCTGGCACAGGGACCATCTGAACAATGTCTTTGGCCTGAGGCCGCCCTGGGCCGTAATGAGCAAGGCGTCGGGGTGGCATCGTTCCATGTTTTGGACCCGATCATTGAACCGGGCAATGTAATCCTTGAGGCTTTCGTTCTCGCCCTGCACAATGTTTGAGATGGACTCCTTGGGGGCGAGGTTGACCTGCGACCCGATGAAGTGAGATCGGAACGCCGACCTCAGCTGTGTCCAGGTCGAGATGGAGCGAGGGTAAAGGGAGTGGTACCACCTCTGCGCCTTGGGCCCCAGCGTCAGGGAGAACATGCGGCAGCGCAGGGCGTCGGAGGCGCCGTGCAGGTCCATCCAGGAGGTGTAGAGGCCGAGGTGGGAATCGGGATCTGAGCTCCCGTCATAGAGGCCGAGCTGCGGTATCTGTATTCCTTTTGGGACGGCTTCTTGTAGGATATCGAGGGAGAGAGGTGAGGCGTTATCCGCGATCCGAGGGGTCGGTCGCGCGTGAGTTTGTTGGTGGCCTGGGAGTGAAAACTCGCTCCCAGTGAGCTGCCGACCTTCCAATTCGGCAACTCTGCGTTTGAGGGCCGCGACTTCCTCGGTGTCGTGGCCGATGGCTTTGCCTCGTCTGATCACCTCCCGGAGATCGTGGTCGGCGTGACTCTTGTCTCCCAAGCGTTGGTGGACGGAGCGACGAATGACCGGGAGGCTTCGTTCTGGCCGGCTCTCCCCCGTTTGCTCTGTGGGAGCCGGTCTGGTACTTTTGTCGCGACGGTTCTGAGCCTCGCGGTTCGGCGATTGAGCCGTGGTTTTGGATTTTGCTGGGTTCCTTTGTCCACCGATCTCCTTTTCAGGAGTGTGGAGCAGAGTGTTGCCGGGGTTCTCCGTGGGCACCACAGTGTTCGCCCCGGCGGTTTGACTGGCGAGGGCCTTGGCGAAGACCCCCTCGAGGGCTTTCAGGACGTCGGGGTGCTGCAACACTGCAGCGAAAGTTGGAACCGGGGGTACGGGAACGATCGGTCCCTGCTGAGCGCGACGGGAGGACTCCCCGCCGTTGCGGCGGCGAGACTGGGAGCCGGACTGCTGGGTGGAGTCGTCATGTCCGGATGAAGGCATTTTGAGTGGTTTTTAGAAACGAAAAAGGTGAAAAAAGATAAGTGCGATGTGTGTAGCTTCACAAGATCGAAAAATTGACACCAAGCAACTTATGGTGCCCTCCTTCTAGCGCCAAACTGTTGACGGACGTTTCCGGTCAACGGTTAAAAGGTCAAATAATGTAAAGGAAACGGAGAGAAGACAAGGAAATGCGGTTTAATTACGGTTTTATTAATGGATCACGAGTTCGGCCTCTCGTACGAGGTCGGCACTTGCGATATACTTGTATTGCTTACAAGAGTTTCTTACAAATTCCTTAGAGAGAGAAAATATGGGCTCGAGTAGTTGGGATTTCAACAACCCAAAAATAAATGAGGGGGTTGCTATTTATAGGAGACTTTAATACGGCACTGTTTGGATACTGTTCAGCGGTCTTATCGCACAGTAGCTCAACGGGATAAACCGGCGCTTTTCTGACTGATTGAGAGTGATCTCCGGATTCTCCAATCATTACCTGCCATACATTTAATGCGAACGTGGGCTGCATTAAATGCGGACACGTTCTGGCTGCGGTGGGCGTCCCATCGGCAATCATTCGTAGACAAGTGGCATTATTTTATTGTGTCCGACGCCGTACTTCTATCAGGAGCCGTCCTTGCGAGACTGGGAACAAGGTGCCGATCTCGCAGCCACATGGATGCGGCGCCGATCTCGGAGCTGGTCCCCCCCCACCATTCCAGACGACTTTGACTTTCATTCAGCTCGGCACCCATGTGCGGTTTGGGTGACCGGCTCCCTCGGCTCGGACCGGTACCTACGCTGGGTCCGTACTCGGATATCATCAGCGAGATTCGGCAATATCAGTTTTTTTGAGTTCAGAAACCCTCCACCACCAATCATTAAAAGACCCTTCATTATGCTCATAGAATTCCCATTGCAAAGCTGAAAGTTTCCATACCTTTGATGCTTTATGGCAATGAAACAGTGTATGAGCAATATTTTCCTTTTCTTCACCGCAACATTTACACATTTCATCCAATTCCACACCTCTGTGCTTGAGAGTTGCTGCAATCGGCAATGTACCTGTAAAGCACTTCCAAATAAAATGCTTAAGTTTTCCTTTGACATCCAATTTCCAACATCTTAATCTGGCTTGCTTGTCAATGTTAGTAGATCTACTACTTTCAGGTCTGTCAATTCTCAGCAATTTTTCATTCACAAAGGCAGAGTATGCAGATTTGACAGAGGAAAGGCCAGAAACATCCCAAAGCCAGGTCCATCTGTCTTTTTTGGCAGGATCAAGCTGTCTAATTTTCAAGATTTCAGTAACAATTGAGTCATCAAAAAGCTCCTTTAAGAGGTCAATATTCCAGCTTCTCCCCCCCTCTTCAAGTAGCTCAGAGACCATTGTGGGATGCTGCAAACTTTCATTTTTGAAGTGAGGTTTTTTGCTTTTCAGCTCCTGTATCCAGGGGTCCTTAAGAATTCTGGTGTTCATGCCATCCTTGACATCCCTAATGAAACAGTGCTTGTACTTGTTTTTAATGGTCATCCAATAGTTCCACATCCACGATGAGCTTTGAGTCTTTTGTTCATCAATGACAAAACCATTAGGAAAATATCTGGATTTCAAGATCTTGGACATCAGTGAGTTGGGCATAGTCAGAAGTCTCCAAATCTGCTTTAGGACAAGAGCTTCATTGAAGAGTTGCACATCTTGGAAGCCCAAACCTCCCCAATGCTTTGGAGTTGTCATCCAGTGCCAAGCTTTATAGTGTATGCCTTTGTCCTGCTTATCACCAGAACTCCACCAAAAATTTGCACACAACTTGGAAATTTCTTTACAAATCCCTTTAGGCAAAGTAAACACAGACATTAAGAATACAGGCATAGCATTAAGGACTGACTTAATAAGCACTTCTTTGCCTGCTGTTGATAAAAAGGTATTTTTCCAACTTTGCAATTTCTTTCTCACAGCCACTAACACAGAGTCAAAGACTTCTTTCTTTGATTTTCCAATCCCCAAAGGCATGCCCAAATATCTTGTTGATCTATGCACAGAAATACCATGAAGGATATTACAAATTTGTTGCTGCAGGGTCAGAGGGGAGTTTTTGCTGAAAAAAGCAGTGGATTTCTCAAGATTTACAGACTGCCCAGTGAACCTTTTGTATTTAGCAAGGATGTCAAGAAGAATGTGGCTTTGATGGCTAGAGGCTTCACAAAAAACAAGTGAGTCGTCAGCAAAAAGGAGGTGGGTGATGGGTTGTCCATTTCTGGACAGTTTAACACCCTGAAATTGGTTTCTTCTCACTTTCTCATGAATAAGTCTGGTGAGCACTTCAGAAACAATGATAAACAGATAGGGGGATAAGGGATCCCCCTGTCTGATTCCTCTAGAAGGAGAGACATAGCCACAGACCTGCCCATTGAGGTTAAAGGAGAAGGCTGCTGATGAGATACAAGCTGAGATCCATTTAACAAACTTCTTGTGAAAACCCATCTGCAGGAGAACTTTTACCACACTGTTCCATTCAAGCCTGTCAAAGGCTTTCATCATATCCAACTTGATAGCCATGTAGCATTTTTTCCCTGATCTATGCCTGTTTAAAAAGTGAATGGCCTCTTGAGCTATGACCACGTTGTCCATCAATTGTCTTTCAGGTAAAAAGGCAGACTGACAGTCACTAATGCAGGAAGGCAGACAATCCTTAAGCCTTGTGGCTAAGACTTTTGAAATTATCTTCTAAGAAACTCCACACAGGCTGATAGGTCGAAATTGTGTCAAAGAAGTTGGGTTGAGGCACTTTGGGATTAGAGTGATTAAGGTATGATTCCAGCTTCTAAGAAGTCTTCCTGATTGAAAGAAACTTTCCACAGCCTTGCAAAGATCCAATTTGATAATTGGCCAAAAGTGTTGGAAAAACAAGGGAGACATTCCATCTTCTCCAGGTGCTTTCCCTGGGTTCATGCTGAAGAGAGCATTCTTAATTTCATCTTCAGTCACATCAGCAATTAGGGAACAGTTCTGATAAGTTGAAATGGTATTAGGGATCAGGGGCAGCACTTCACTTTCTCCACTGGATCCTTCAGAGCTAAATAACTGGTTATAGAACTCTTCCACAAATCTTTCAATATCAGCTTGGTTGTCAGCAATTTCATTGTGTTCATTGACTAGCCTGGTAATTGAATTTGTTCTCCTCCTCTGGATAGTTAGAGCATGGAAAAATTTTGAATTCTGGTCCCCTGCCTTAAGCCAGCAGTTTCATGCTTTTTGTTGCCAAAAGAGCTCTTCAGATGTGTGAGCTGCATCTAACTCCTTCAGAATTCTGTCCCATTCTTCCCAGTTATGCTGTCCTCCTGCTTGTCTCATTTCCTCAAGGCTTAAGGTAAGCTTGGCAATGTTTAGGGCATTATCAGAGTGTAAGGCTTTTCCCCAGATTAAAAGAGCAACTCTAGTGGCTTTGATTTTTTCCCTCATTATGATTATAGGAGTCCCCTCTTTCTGCTGGTTCCAGGCCTCTTTAACTGTTGCCTCCACATCTGCTTGTTGTAGCCACCTTTTGTCAAAAACAAATCTTCTTTTCTTGTTCAGAGCATTAGGATATTTAGAGTCCAGAAGAAGCATGAGGTGGTCAGATGAGCTTTGAAAGAGAGTTTGCACAACTGCATTAGGGTGCTCAGCCAACCAGGTGAAGGAACCAAAAACCCTGTCAAGTTTTTCTTCAATAAGGCCTTCCATGTCCCTTTTGTTCCACCAAGTGAATTTGTGACCTCTCATTTCAACTTCCTCAATACCCATCCCTGCTATAAATCCATTGAATCCCTGAAAACTGCCCATAGGTCTTAACCTTCCTCCTTTCTTGTCATCTTGAGAGCATATATCATTCCAATCTCCCCCAATGGCCCATTTAAGGCCACATTTACTCTTGGCATTCATAAGATAAGCCCACTGATCCTCTCTAACTGCTCTATCAGTGCTGGCATACACTAAGATCAGCCAAGAGGAGCCAGAAGCCCCTTGTTGTTAAAGAAGAGGATATATCCGATACTGCTAAAGAAGTCTCTATAACTGATTTGAGCATCAAGTCTGATTTCTAGAGTTTGGATATATAAAATCCTATTGAGCATAGACTTAGTAAATTCGCTTATATTTAAAAACTTTTGTAAGAACTTTTAACAACACTTACCTGGTAGTCGGCGAGGTGTGAGTGTGTGGTGTGGTCGGGTTTTCTTGAAACTTCTCTTTCTGAATCTTAAACTTCTAGTATACAGAGCACTTAACTTTGGCTCTAATACCAACTGTAACACCCCGCTTATCAGAGTAAATTTTTCGCAACTTTTACTTCAAAAATGATTATAAATGATTATAAATTTTTTGAAATCTTTTGCTTTACTCGGGATGCTACTAAAACTTATCTTGTCTAGAAAATCCATTTTTTTTCTTTAAACTTGTTCTAGCTGCTGTTTTAGACATAAAGAAAACATATTTAATCAATCATGCATGTAAACTGGACCCTGTTCATACTGTTGAACTGGTTAAAATTGGTAAGTCTGAAAATACTTAACATGCAGGTTCGAAACTTGGAATGTATAGCAGAAATCTAAAAAACGTAACATCATATTATATAGACAGTATAAATAAATGTGCTCGTAAGTAATAATATTTTGAATCCACGACCCCACCACCACTGCTCAGCTCACACCTCTGCACCGACACGGTTACCTGAAAATGATAATAGTGGGGCGTGAGTACTAATCCACTGTACTCCGTAAATACCCATACTGAATATACAACACATATAATCCAATATCATGAACTAAGTATATCCATAAATAAAACTTTACTTTACTGAAGCAACATCCAGGAACTGTCCGGATTATCATGTGATCACACTCTGGGGGTCGCCTCCCCAGAAACCCAGGATGGGAAAATCTTTCATACAAGACCGGGTCATCATAAACTCATCTTAACTGGACCACAAAGGGAATAGCTCGACCGTTCGGGTAAATATCTACATACATACCTCATACATGGTACAAGATTATAAGCAATGTAATACCCAGGCTGGGTCCCCACCTGTTCTCCTTTTGAAAACTTTTGAAAACTGTAAGTGCTGTGTTGGGTAGTTGTATCTGCAAGCTACATAAAAATATAAACAAATATACTAAGTACTATGCTCATATACTTAAACCAAAACTGGCTCGAATCTACTGGTCTATCCTAATTGAACCCTAAACCTTTCAACCACTCAACTTATATATGACTATATCTACTCAAGGATTTATCCAAGTCAAATTTCATAATTTAATTCAATTTAAATTGAATTAAACAAATTCTCAAAACTCCATGATTTTTCAAAAATCACACATAATTCTAAAAATTATGAAACTTAACAGTTAAATAGTATACATAATTATGTACTTGTTGTTTAAATTGACTAATTACACGCATAACTTCAAATAATTTTATGAAATCACATACTTATCATATCAAGCTGAAACTTGGTCATGTTGTTCTTCGCTCATTCAATATGTATTCATAAAAGTTTCACATTAAAGGCTTGCTTGTATACAGAGTAATCTCGCATTTAAATTCAGCTGGACATGCATGCAGTGTAGCATTTTTAACTCCTTCATTTCTCAACATAAAATTCTAAAATTTGGCAGGAAAACTCTCAACTTATAGCTAGATATGTCATTAAAATTTTATATTATTCTCATGCATATAGGAGGACTTGTTCGAGTTCAAATTATGCATTTTAAACTTGGCATAAAAACTCGATTTGCATGATAAACTTTAAAAATCTATTACTCATACTATACTTAACCAAATGACATGATTATTTCACCTATACACTCATCACTTACATAAGAACTAATCATAATAAGCTTAACATACCAGATTACACATATTATACTTAAATTCGAAATCAAACAGCACATAACAATCATGCATGCAAGCTAGCATAACTTCTTACTTCATGACATGATTATAAATACTTAAAGGTTCGAACTTTAACACATTCTAACACATATTAATGCACTTTAAATTATCTATAAAGCATGCTAAAAAGAATGACTTCTTACCTTCTTCTTGCTTGAAAATCGAAAGTTTCTTCTTTATTTCTCCGAAAATTAAAGCTCGTCTAATTTTATTTATTTATTTATTTCCAATAGCCGAAAATTATTACAAGACTAAGGAATAACATTCTTATATGATCTGATACGAATTAATTTCATCCAATTTATAACCATATGAAGGAGACAAGGTTGAAAACGTGCAAAACTAATGAAAGTTAAGATATAATATTTAAACCAATTCATTAATTTAAGGCATTAATGAGGATTATTAGTCAATGGCCATAAAATGGCATTAGGTGGAATGTCATCATGTTGCAAAGTCTGAAAAATTTGAGGAAAGAACCGAGATTGAAAATAAACAACCAATTTCTGATAAAATTTATACCAAAATTAATTTAAAATACTAAGATATTTCGGCCTTTACTCTGTATGACCTCATGATTTCTCCCTTTGTGCTTAAAATATTTCATCTCCATTAATATACTAACATCTCCACGTAAGATGACTTGAGAGTCGTTTTCTTTACCTAATGATATGCATAACTAGTGTCTCTTATGGTGTATATTTTATCAATAAATAAATTGACACTAAGATCATTAAAATTACATGCTAATTCGGGAATAAAAAATTTTTTCTTTGTAATCTACCAAACATCTCTATTAATGCATTATCAAGATACGTGAATATGGAAACAAATTTGAATCCCATTCATAATCATGACACCACTTAACCAAATAAACAAGATAACTCTTAAATGTAAAATTAATATTTTAAGCATTCTTGGAGCAAGATGATGGCGTGCGATTGGGATTAATAAGGCCTTGAAAATATGTCTCATAAATCATTTGCTTAAGTGGCTCACCATATTCGAATAAAATGAGTTTAATATTTTAACTTGAATGAATAAAACAAACTTTGATAATGATGGCACACTAACTATCACCAAAGAAGAAAAAATTTGCGTGAATATGCTGAAGGAAAACTCTATTGTAGCTGATAGAAAGTGGCCCATATTATAATAAACTTAGGAAAAACTTTTGTATAAAATGATGACATATCATCAATAATAGCCTCAGCCTTATCCCCCAAATTATAGTAAACATATACCAAAATAATAATAATTAATGATCTTGGATATACTAACATACATGAATAATAATAAATCAAATAAACACATAATATCACATATAAGCACATAAATATTATAACTCTTGAAAATACTTAGTCAAACAACTCGAGAGTTTGAACGCTACCGATTTCACTTTAAAGTCGAGCAAGTGAATCGGTTCTATTTATTAACTGAACGGGGCGTTACAATGTCGTTGGAAAAAAAGAAAAAAAAAAGCGAATGAAAAAAAAAATTCATGTTAATTGATTTTAACTCATTGTTTTAAACACGCCAATTAAAAAAAAAGTTACAAATCTAGGATTACTATTATTTGAAAATTAAAATATAAATATATTCCAAATTTAACGAAAAATTATAAAATTATGAATATTGATAATGCAAAATTTATATAGATAAACATGATATATCATATATCAAATTGGTAGATATCCTATCACAATATTTATTCGTTTTCTTTTTAAAAAATAAATGATTTGCTCAATTTTTTAAAAATCGGAGCCATACGGTATGGTGCCTTAGACACCGGTCCTGCTCCTGGGACAAGGTCGATGGTGAACTCCACCTGTCGGCTGGGTGGTCCTCCTGGTAGCTGGTCCGGGAACACATCCACGAACTCACGAACAACTGGGACATCGTGAGGTGTCTGTGCTCTCGATCCTTCATCGACAAGGCTCATCAGGTAACCCTGACAATCTTCTCTGCGCAGAATCTTCCTCGCCTTTGCCATCGAAAAAACACGGGGTAGGGTTCACGTCTTCGAGCCGAAAAAGGTGATCTGACTGTCCTTCGGAAGATGAAGAATAACCTCCCCCGATCGTGGCAACGAATGTCCGCTCGATAACGCGTCAACCAATACATACCGAGAATGAGGTCGAAATCCCTCATCTCGATAACATAAGCTTCTGCCTTCAGGATTCGACCGCCAATACTAAGGTTAAGGTCTTCTGCCTTGGAGCTCGTCACTATCTTCCTTCCCGAGGCTAGACTCACCTCGAGAGGGTCAACAGTGTTGAGGGGCTGAACTCCAATGGCCTACACACATCGAGTCGACACAAAAGAGTGCGTCGCACCCGTGTCGAACAGAGCAAATATAGGTACATCATTCAAAACAATCATTCCAGACATAGTACCTGGGTTCTGCTCTGCCTCAGCCTGCTCGACTGCATACACCTGAGCCTGTTGTCCTCGCCTCTGCTGCTGAGGCGGCCTCTGCTGCTGCGGCTGCTGCTGTCGGGGCTGCTGCTGAGGCTGCTGCTGCTGCGGCCTATTCGGACAGTTCCGGACGGTATGTCCGAGCCTTCGACAGTGAAAACAGACGTTCTGCCCAGCAAGACACTCTCCGCGGTGTGGGCGTCCGCAAGTGCCACATGGTGGGACCTGTGGCTGTCTCTGCATGTTCCTCCGGTCATTCTGCTGACCCTTCCAGTTTCTCTTGTTCTTAGGCTTCGCCTGCTAGACAGGCGCTGGCTGAGCTGGGGGCAACACTGGAGGCTGAACTGAGTCCATCCTGAGACTGGCATCTGTCTCCTGGGCCTTAGCGACGACATCGGCGTAAGACTAGATGCCGTGTCCCGCTACATGGTGACGGATAGCTGGCAGAAGCCCGTCATGAAAACGTCTCGCCTTATTCGTCTCAGTGTCCACCAGATAAGGGACAAAGGACCCAAGACGAACAAACTCCCGCTTGTACTCATCTACCGAGCGGTGGCCTTGCTTAAGCACCAAGAACTGGCGCTCCATTTCAGCCTTGTAAGTATCCGGATAGTACTTCTCCCGAAGCATCTCCTTGAACTGTGCCCATGTGAGGTTCTCCTTCTCACCAGGACGCAAGCCGCAGTAGGAGTTCCACCACAGCCTGGCGTATTCTGTCATCTGGACCTGGGCACACAGAATGATGTGCCTCTCGGAGCACTCGATGATCTCAAAAATGGCCTCGAGACCCTGGATCCACTCATCAACTAGGCGAGGGTCTCCCTGCCCCGAGAACTTGTCTGGGTTGTAGCCGCGAAACTGGGCGACTACCTCAGCCTGGGTCATCTCTCTCTGAGCTTGGTTCTGATGACGGGCCATCTGAGAATAAGCCGAGAAACTGGGTCAGAACAGGAGGATGAAATTGCATAAGGCTGAAAGGAAACGCTGAATAGGCACAAATTTCTTGACGAGTTGCTGAAAATAACTCGATAATCTAGAGTTCGACTAGAGTTCGAATCTTGAGTTCTGAAATCTGATAGAGGACATATCTGATACTGCTAGGAGTCTTATTTGAAAAACTTTTACAGCATGCACTCACGTGGTAGTCGGCGTGGCGTGAGTGTGGTGTGGTCGAGTTTTGCAAAAATTCCCTGTCTTTTAAAACATTCAGAAGCACAAAAGTGCTCTGATACCAACTGCAACACCCCGCTACTTAGGGCCAATTTTTCGCAAACTTTATCTCTTTCGAAAACGCTTATAAATTTTTCGAAATCATTTGCAAACTATCTCCGGATGCTGCTAAGGACTTTTCTGCTCAATAACACGTTTCTTTAACCTAGGTCTAACGACTGGTTTAGACTTAAAGAAATCAAGTTCATATTTTTAACGAATCATGCATATTAGACTGGACCCGTTCGTACTGGCGAACCGGGTAAAATTATTTAAGTCTGAAAATAACGTCATGCATGTTCGAAAATAAACACAAACATAGCGGAAGTCTAAAAGTGCGTGGATTTATTTAGTTATACAAAACGATAACAAATGTCCCGGGAACAGCTTTCGTGCAGAACTCACGACCCCCACCACCACAGCTCATCTCACGCCTGCACGCCGACCCTGCCATCTGAAAATATAAAGTGGGGGTGAGTACGGTCCACTTGTACTCCATAAAAACCCATTCTAAAGTAAACAGCAATATTAATAATGATATCACAGACTGGTATATATAAGTAAACTGTAACTCCCGGAACTCTCTGGCCGGTAACTCCCGGAACACTCTGGCCGGTAACCGTGTGCACACTCTGATGGTATAACTAGCACAAACTGGGCCACCACCAGAACTTAGGGAAGGCAAACTTGGCCTTAACCCAAAGTGGATAAAACTCATATACATACCTGATCGTGATATCGACTATTAAACTCAATGTATAACCCAGACTGGGTCCCCACCTGATCGGTTTTGAAAATGAGTAAGTGCGGCTGTGCTGGTAGCTGACTCCTCAAGCTACATAAAAATATAAGCAAACAAAATATACTAAGTACTATGCTCGTGGTATGCTCAAAAATATGCTAGGATCCTCTACTCTATCAGATTACTCATCCGGATATAAAGGAACGCTCTATGGGTTCACTAAAATAATTCTAAGTCCGGAAATTATACTGATATGCTTAACTAATCCGGTTTGGCTCGGAAAAATACTTAAATTTCAGAATAAGACTCGGACCGAAATACTCGAACCAAAACGGACTTGAACCGCCGGCTGAACCCGCCGGTTCACTAACTGGCTGAACCGGGTCGGGCTGGACCGGACCGGGTTGGACTACCGTGTCACACTGGACCGGTTGGTCACGGGCTGCTCGGACTGGCCGGGCTTGGTCCCGTGCTAAGGCTGTCAGGGTGTTGCTGGGCGACCCTGGGCACGCGGGCGTGCTGCTGGGCACGTCCCGGGCCAACTGACTGCTCGGGCGTGCTGCTGGGCACGTCCCGAGGCCTCTGAACCTGACTCGGGGTCACTAGGGCACGACACTAAACACTCGGGTGCGCTGCTGGCACGACCCGAGGTCGACTCCGCGTGGCACGAGCGACTGGCTAGGGATCACGCGTGCATGACACTGGGACAGCGCTGCCGGGCGCTGTCGAAGGTGCTTTGGCACGACTGGCGCTGAGACCTCGCGGGCTGGCACGGACAGGCACGGCTGGGCGCTGTCGCGTGCACTGGGGATTGCGGTGCCTCGCGTGCGCTAGGCGCGGGCACGGACAGAGGCACGACCTGGCCTCTGCGACGCGGCACGGTGATGAGGAATCGCGTGTTCCCGATTCATGACCTAGCCTCGGATGTTGCATGAACTCGATCTTCGGTGAGGGTTGCGGACGATTTGGAGGTTAACTCCTTGTCTTCTCGCGATAGGTGAGACAGCTCGGACGTGAGTCCTTGCCAAACTCGTCTTGCTCGAGCTATGCGGTGGAACGCCCTTCTCGTGACAAGGGTTTTGCACTAAATCTCAAAAGAAATCTAACACAAGAATTTGAACACAAGGTTCGACTTTTTTCATTATTTTCTGCATGATAATTTCGAATGACAATGGGCATATTTGTAGTTGCCAAACTAAGTCTAATCCTAGTCTAAGAAGAACTCCTAATGCATGGAAATAAATAAAGTCCTAAGGAAACTAGATATCTAATGAGTAAAGACTTACCATACTACTAAGATACTATTAGGCACATGCCTTTTATTCCAAATCCTAACCAAACTATTATTCCTAATTATGCTAAGTAAATCATGTGCCAATCCCCTTTACTTGATCGGCAAGACAATCGCGCGCCCAAACCCTAGCCATCCGAGTCGCGCTGCCTCGCCATGCCTAGTCCTCATCGCGCGCGGTAACGCGCGCGCGCGCCTTCCACGCGTTGCCCTTATAGCGCGTCTTGCACCCTCGCCCTTTGGCCCGCGCGTGCTCGCCCCTCGCGAGAGTGCCCCGCACGTCCACTCGCTTGGTCTCACTTCCTTGATCGCTCATCTCACTGGTCGCGTCCCAGCCACGTGCGTGTGTGTCGCGCACGACTACTTCGTCGCCCCACTCGACCAGCGTCTCGCGCGTGTCTTTGGTCGTCTCGCGCGTAGATCGCGCGTTGGTTCCCACCGCTCGTTCGTAGCCGGTCGCGGCGTGCGCTAGCCACCCAACATCCTCCCCTCGCACACCGCCCGTGTCCCTCATTTGCCCGCGGTTGATTCTCACACCATCCCCGTCTCGCTCACGGCTCCGCTGGTCGGGTTCTTCGCGCCATCCTCCATTCTCGCGCTTGCGCCGCTTGTGAGCCTCCCACCGCGCACCTCTCGTCGCGTCATTGTCGCGGCCTTGTCTCGCGCTTCCTGTTCCCGTGTGCGTGGTCACGTGACTCCCGCGTGCCGCATGCCTATGCCCCGTGCGTGTTGCCCTCGCGCAGCCTTCGCGAGTCCACTTAGCACGGCCCGAGGGATCGTTCTGACCTTTATCGCGCCACTTCTCATGGCTCGAGTGCGGCTCTTCCTCGGGCTTGGATGGGTCGATGACCACATCCGCATCACACGGGCACGGCACGCGCGACTGGCGCGGTTGGTGACC
Source organism: Striga asiatica (assembly GCA_008636005.1). Lineage (NCBI taxonomy): Eukaryota > Viridiplantae > Streptophyta > Magnoliopsida > Lamiales > Orobanchaceae > Striga > Striga asiatica. The sequence goes on along the minus strand of BKCP01000780.1, from coordinate 1,197,955 downwards.
CTAGCCGGTCTTTTGCCGAACTTCCGGGAACTTTTTCGGGGACAACTGAACCAAACCAACTTAATATGACATAATATACTCAAAAATGCCAAAAGTCACTGAGGGACCTCGGTTGGATTTGGTGGTGGGCTTATAGGGCCGATTAGGCACGAGGCCACACTAGGTCACCAAATTGAACATTCTAAACATGCAATTTGACTTAGGGCCGAATTATCTACATCAAAAATCATGGCTAATGAGGCTAGAACATGGGTCAATACATGCATGCACATATACTTAGGTTCGGAGGTGAAAATGGCTCGATTCATATCAAAATGACCGAACAAATGAACTCAAAGCATGCTAATTTTTACCAATGTTATACACATGATTTTTGAGGATTTTTAAGCCATTAATCTCGACCATCTCATGCATGATTCATAAAATTCGAATTTAAGGGGCTAAACTTCAAAAATTCGAAACTCCATATTATGAACGTGCATGTCATCACTTTATTACATGATAATTCCTATTTTATCATGAATAAGCTGGAAAAAATTGTTGGCACGAGCTTACCTTGCTCAAAGGTCGAAATGGTGCTAGTGGCCTCGACTAGGGCTCACTCGCGGCTTGAAGGCTTAGGCTTGCTTTGGAATGGGGTTTGACCGAGCCTTATGAAACCCAAAGGCTTAGAAAAATCTAAGGAACACTTGGATGCTGCTAAGCCTCTTGATATTCTGGCTGGAAAGGGCTGGACCTCGCTCCACCTCTTCCCCGGGCTGCTGGGCGCGCGCAAGGGCTGGGAAGGGCTTCTCGACTTTGCTCTGAATTTCCTCAAGGGTTGCTCGAGCTTTTAAGTGGCAAATGAGTTCAAAATGTCTGAGGAATAGGTCTTAAGTAGTGGAGAAGGGCGGAGGGCACAAGGCTGGTCAATAAGGGACAAGAATCCATGACCTTGCACACACCCATGCGCATAGGAGTTAGGGTGGCCTTGGACTGAAATGGCGCGGATTCCTGGAGCATTTGCAGGGCCTCATGGATTAAATAAATGCCTTGGACAGGCCTTGGTCGGTTGGAGCACAAGGGGACAAGGTTCCCATCATAAACAATTGCATATGGCCCCTCCACTCACAATTAAATAATCCCTAATGCCCATGTGACATCCTTAATCCTTACTTAGGGCATCCTAAGCTGAATTAGTCCATAATCCACCCCTTAACACACGCATGAAGTTGGGCCCTGGAGAAGTGGGCTGAAATTTATTGATTTGGGCTCAAGAAGAGGGCTGGTGCGCTGCCAGCGCTGGGCCTGGGCGCTGCTGGGCCCTGGGCACTGTCTGGGCTGCACGCGGCACGAAGCCCGGGCGCGAGCTGGGGGCGAAAACTCCTGGCCTGGCTGCGCGCGAGAAAACACTTGGGCCGAGAATGCCACATGCTTAGGGCTGGAATCAATCTCTCCACACTTAGAAAAATTCCAAAGGTGTTTGGCCATGACTTGGGCCACCATGCTTGACTCGCGCGAGGCTACGGTGCGGGCACTAGGGCGGGACCCATGGCCCGGGCTTGGAAAATGCTTAGCCAAGGATAACCCTTGGTTAGGGCTGAACTCGTAGTTCGTCTAGGGAACCAAAACACTTAGAAAAAATATCCCACTACTAACCATGACTTGGGCACTCGCGGCTTGGCGAGGCACGCGACGCTTAGGCGCGAGGACTCGGACCCGTGCACGAGCTCGGTGCGGGGTTACTTAGGCCGAGGGAATGATATTGAAGGCTCGATAAAAAGGATCTCATACTTAGAAAAATATTCTAAGTTAGACTACAAGCGACTAGGGCTTGAACAAAACTCAAGACTACTAGGGCTCGAGAATTTGCTAGGCGCGAACTAGGCGCGATATTCATGACCGAACGACTCGGTTCCGGACACGGCTTGACTTGAACGATTTATCGAGACATACTCGGTTTCAATTATCCGTCAACTGAAATAATTAATTCGACTGAATAAAATCCATTTCTAAAAATAAATGGACCGAAATTAATAACTGAGATTGAATAGCTGATAACTGGCTCGGAACTCAAGACGAGCAGTATTAATAAAAAGAAATAGTTCAATTGGGAACTAAAAACTGTCATTTTATTAATACAGAATTGGGCTATTACATAATCCCTCGAGGACTCGCGCCAATCATCTCTCGCGCGTCTCGCGCGTTATCGCCCGCACTTCGCGTGGACCCCTTTACCTCGAGCGCGTGCCTGCACCTGCTCGACTCGTCGACTCTGTCAACCCTTCCCATTAGCGCACCCGCGCCCTCGCCATCACAGCCCTGCTCGACCAGCGCCTTGTGCGTGACTCTCGTCATGGCGTCCCGTTCGTACCCGCTTGTCGAGCCCCTCACATCGTTCCAACCCACTTTTGCACCCGCGCCACTGCTGCCGCCCCATGTGCACGCTTTCCACCCTTCATCCTCCCCTCGTGCTCCTTCGGCCTTAGCGCCCATGCGTTGCTTGCGCCGGTCTCTTGCGCAAGCCCTACACCATTCGCCCACTGCTCCGGCCTCAATCCTCTTGCTCTCATCGTCGGCCCAATACTCAGCCGTACGCGTATCACCTGCCTTGTAACCTCTCCGGGCCCTCTTAGCACGGTCTCGGTACTCATCCCGGGCTCTTGCGCGCTTTCTTTCTCGGCTTATGCGCGTCTCGTCCTCGGGCTCGGATGGGTCGATGACCACATCCTCATCATTCCATCCCCCTTTGAGTTTGACCTTGTCCTCAAGGAGAATGAATTGAAGACTCTTCAATTCGATTGGCTCGGTTCCTTCATCACTAGTACATAGCTTGATCCTCTTCTTGGCCCTTTTGAACTCCATCGTTCCTGTTTTGAAATTGGTAACTATGGGCCCTAGCGTCTCTAACCATTGGACTCCTAACACCACTTCGGGTCTTCCAAGATCTAGCGCAAACAAATCCACTTTCAGCTCTTCACCTTGCACTTGTATTGGGACATCTTTGTATAGCTCCAAACTCCAAAGCTCTTCGCCGTTTGCCACTCGTACTCCAAATGGTACAACCCCGGTCATTGGTATCTCGAGCTTTGTGGTGAAGTCCAAGCTAATAAAATTGAGTGTCGACCCACTGTCGACCAACACATCGACTTTTCGTCCCATAATCTCAGCCTCGAACCTCATCATCTTTGGTCCTTTTTTGGCTTTGACCACATGCAGTATCTTCAATTGTGGATTTAAGTACACGTGCCTTCCTTCCTCACGTTCTTCCTCAGGCTCGCATGTATCGAGTAGGTAAACCTCTTTACCTTTGCACCGGTGCCCGAGTGTGAACGGTTCATTGCACGAGAAGCATAGACCCTTCTCGCGCCTTCTTTGCATCTCATCGGAACTTACACGCCGCATGTAATTCGGTGGTCGAACCACCTCGATCACTTTTGCGTCCTCGATCAGCGGCGGTGGATCCGCGACCGTACTCGCGCGCCGTGTCTCGACGCGTCCGTCACCTCGACTCATCTTGCGGATCGCAATCAGATGGTCCTCTCGCATTCGTGCCGACTCCATGGCAGCTCGCATTGACCTCGGTCGATCTAATCGAACCTCGGCAGCCAGCTCGGGTTTGAGCCCACCCACAAACGCACCAACCAATGCACTCTCGGGCCAATCGCGCACCCGACTAGCAATGCGCTCGAACTCTTTTTGGTAATCACGAAGACTACCACCTTGACGTATGCGAGTGAGTGCCTCGTCGTAGTCATTGTATTGGCTCGATCCAAAGGGCGTAATGATCTCCTTCTCGAAATCTCTCCAATGTACCCGCATACCTTTGCCTTTGTAGACGTGCGAGATCCATTGCCACCATACGTTCGCCTCACCATCGAGATAGTAGGCTGCGATTTTAAATCGATCAGATTTGGGCACGTCATTGATCTCGAAATATTGCGTGGCTCGACTTAACCATGCGTCCGGGTCGGTTCCCATGAACGTCGGCATGGTTAGCCTCAGCTTCTCGACCTTCCTCTCCTCGCGTCGACCAGACGCTCGTGTCCTCCTCGATCGTCGATCATGGTCCTCGTGGTCGGACTCGAAACTGCTCGATCGAGCTTTGGTCGAACACGACCTATGACTTCCTCGCGGTAGTCGTGTAGCTCGAGCAAGTTGTGCCGCAAGATCGTGCACCATGAGCTCCAACTTCGCAAAATTCTCGTTGGCCGCATGTTGTCCATCACCAAAGGATCTCATGCTCTCCTCCAACATCTCGAAACTTTCTCGGTTTGTCATGACTCTTTTTTTTTTTTCTCTAACAAAACTCACGCACACTATTTATAATTTTTTTTTTATACTCACGAAAAGAAGAAGAAAAAATTGAAAAAGAAGAAGATAGAAAAAGTTAAACAAAACACACGATCAACACCTCTCAATGAAAGCACCAATGATGAAGTATCGTGTGTTTTCCCAACTCGTTTGTCTCGAACTAAGCTTTGCCACGGCTTATCCTTCGACGATAGGTGTGGACGACTCGGTTATTAGCCTAATCTTCTCACGATTTTGAGATGGTTTGGGTCTTAGCTTTGCCAACTCGATTTGTATGATAAAACTCTCACGAATTCTAAACACACGGTTTTGTTCTCACGAACGATTTTCCATACTCCTTCCTCCCCATTTCGAATGACATATGGTCGGTATTTATAGATACCAATTAGATCTAATCCGAGTCTAAGAAGAACTCCTAATGCAAGTAAACAAATAAAGTCCTAAGGAAAGTAAACACCTAGTGAAATAGACTTACCTAAACTACTTAGGCACATGCCTTTTATTCCATATCCTAACCAAACCATGGTTCCTAAGCTACTAAGGGAAATCGGCCCTAGGCCTTCTAGAAGGACCGCGCGCCCTCGCGTGCCTCAACCCTAGCTGTCATGGCTAATCCTTGTCCTTCGAGGTCACGGCCTCCTCCTGCGCCCCACGCGTCTATTGCTTTGCGCCTCAAGTCTCGTGGATTCTCTTCAGTCGGCGCGCTATGCCTAATCCCTCGAGGACTCGCGCCAATCATCTCTCGCGTGTCTTGCGCGTTATCGCCCGCACTTCGCGTGGACCCCTTTACCTCGAGCGCGTGCCTACACCTGCTCGACTAGTCGACTCTGTCGACCCTTCCCATTAGCGCACTCGCGCCCTCGCCATCACAGCCCTGCTCGACCAGCGCCTTGTGTGTGTGACTCCCGTCATGGCGTCCAGTTCGTACCTGCTTGTCGAGCCCCTCACATCGTTCCAACCCACTTTCGCACCCGCGCCACTGCTGCCGCCCCATGTGCACGCTTTCCACCCTTCATCCTCCCCTCGTGCTCCTTCGGCCTTAGTGCGCATGCGTTGCTTGCGCCGGTCTCTTGTGCAAGTCCTACACCATTCGCCCACTCCTCCGGCCTCAATCCTCTCGATCTCATCGTCGGCCCAATACTCAGCCGTACGCGTATCACCCGCCTTGTAACCTCTCCGGGCCCTCTTAGCACGGTCTCGGTACTCATCCCGGGCTCTTGCGCGCTTCCTTTCTCGGCTTATGCGCGTCTCGTCCTCGGGCACGGATGGGTCGATGACCACATCCTCATCACATGTGTGGACCTAGGGTCACCGAACCCACTTCTTAAACATATTTAAATGAGCATGGCCGAGTTATATACATGTAAAGAGGCTAGAACATGGTTCATAACTTGCATGTATGCGTGAGATGGCTTGGGGGTGAAAACTCGCATAAAATCATGAATGACTTGACCGAACCAACTAATTAGTCTAGCATAAATGAACATGGCCGAGTTATACACATATAAAATTATGATTTTTAAGACTAATATGTTAGGCTTTTCATGCATGTACATTTAAAAGGACTCGGAGGCTAAAAATCGGATATTTTCGGAGGCTAGTTGACCTAGAAAATGAACTCCAAAAATTCTCAAACTTATACACATCATTTCTTATGATTTTTAAGTGACAATTAACAAATAAATTCGCCCTAAACATGCTTTAAATTAAAAATCCGATTTTAAGTTGATTAATTCTTAAAATTCGAAACATAGTGAAAATGACATGCATGACTTGATTTTTCTTCATGATAAATCATCATTTATCATATAATGGCTAATGGAAGTGGTTTGGTCGAGCTTACCTTCAAAAAAAATCAAAAATGGCGAGAGGGGTCGTGTCTAGGGCTTGGAGCGGCCTTGGGGTGCTATGGCTTGACTTCGGTTGACTTTGGTTGGGGTCCAAGGATTATGGAAGCTTAGAATAGTTCTAGTAACACAATGGACTTGCTTGACCTCGGTGGAAAATGGCTGGAACAAGAAAAAAACTCGGTGCTCCTTCCTTTCGGTCCTTGCGCGCGCGTGTGTGGCTAAGGGAGGGAGTTCTTGGTTTTTCTCTTAATTTTCTCTAAGTGTTCGAATGTTTGGAGTGTCAAAGTGTAGAATGGCTAAGGAAAGGGTCTTTTATGATGGTCTTGAGGTGGTGGTTCAAAATAATGGTCAAAGGGGACAAAATGCAAGGCTAAGTGGGGGACATCTCTCATGGGGCCTAGGGACAGTATTTGGGGCCTTCTAGGTGGTCTTTGCTAAGCACAAGAGCTGGGGAACAAGACTTGGTCGGGCTCCAAGACCAAGGGAGACAAATGCTACAACCAAGACAATAAAATAATCAATGTCTCCCACTAACTTTGGACCAAGACCAAGACCATTGACTTTGACTATTTCCTAGGGCCATTTGGGCTGAAAATGTTCCTTAATAAGCTGACTATATTCACACAAATTTGGGCTCAAGAGAAGTTGGCCGAAAAATGGTGTTTTGGGCCTTGGAAGCTGGACTGCCGCTGCTGGCGCTGGGAAGGCCTGCTGGGCTGCTGGACAGGGCCTACTGGGCTAGGCGGGCACGGGGCACACGGGGCAGGCCTGTCGGCGCGTGCGGGGCGCTGGGCTGCGTGGCTGGGCGCGTGGTCAGTGCCTGCTGCATGGGGACCATGGGCTCGACGCGTGAATGACACTTGGACCGATTTTTGAGGCTTTTCTTGTGTCCAAATGACTTAGAAAAATATACCAAGTGTTGTTTAGGACTTAGGCTTGGTCTCGGACATCGACCCGGGTCCTTGGGCGGGGTCGCGGCTCGAGTGGCTCGGTTAACTTCTCGATTTTTTGAACGAGGTCTAGGACTTGAATTTGCACTTCATATTACTTAGAAAGATTCTAAGTATTATGCTATTAGGACTCGGCATGTTCTAAGGCTCGATGACTAGTGTTCGGAACGAACGAACCATTCGAATAAAAATATCCGAATAGTTAGAATGGACTTAATATTATTTTGAGCACGTAACCCATACTTAAATAAATCTTGAATTACACTTCTTAACACTTAGGAACATTATTCTAAGTGCTCACTTATATGCTAGGCTATGACTTAGGGCAATTTATTCAGATCTCGGTTCAAATTCTCGAGTCGACTAAATTTCACTTATTAACCCAATTCCTTGGATTGGTCTTAACATATCTTAGAAAATTCTTAAGAATAATCTAACGTAATTGAGCACTTTCTTATAATTGACATAAATCTTGAATTTCTTAAAATTACGAATTTCACTTAAAAGTCGAGCAGTGAATATCGTCTTAATAACATAATAATATTCGGGGCGTTACACATATTTTTCAGAGCATAGGCAAAAATGTACGAAAACATAGAATATAGAACATGCAAGAAAAACTGGGAGTACTTAACATTAAGCATGCATGAAACTACTTCAAAACTGAACATATGGGGCATAAAAATACATCATTCCCATCCTCGTCTCATATATAACATGTCCTAAAAAGGAATTAGCAAACCAACCTCTTAAAGTATCTCAAAAAATGAAAAGAAAAAGGGTGTGCTCGGTTGAAGTTCTCTCGGCTTTGCTTCCTTGTAGATCTCGACTTTGGCTTGCTTTCTTGGAACTTATTGAGCTTTAAAGCTTCTAGGACGAGATAGGAGTGAGGGGGTGACATTAATGTGTTGTTGGAATAAGGTGAGCTTGGCTAGAACTTGGTAACAACTCAAGACAAGCACTCGGTTCTAGCATTTTCACTCTTGGCTTTTGAATTGTGCTCTCGGTTTTCTCTTATTGTGGAGTGACTTTAAGTCTGAATTTTTGTTGAGTTATGGAGGAATATAAGAGGAGTAAATGGAGTGTAAGAATGCTGGAGAAGTAGATTAAATATACTCCAAGGGCGTGAGAAAATAGGGAAGGAAGTGGGAGACAAAAACTTGCACACAACTAACATCTATGCACATAATGGTCTTGGGGGGAGAATCTATGGCACTTTGGCTGATAGTGCACGAGCATAGAGGGTTGAAAAGGTCTGAAGGTATGATTTTATCACTTGGAGATTAAGTGGGGAGCATAGTTTTACACATGAATATAAAAATGAGACCACCCATGCTACTTAAGACATAAACAATTTCGAATATAACTCTTAATCTTAATAACACCTAATAAGCTTAACTTAGGCATAATAGAGTACTAAACTCAGGTCCCTATATGCATACACTAATCATCCCTTAGAAAAATAAGAGGAGGAGGTCATGGACACTAAGCGACTCGGTGCATTGGCATGGCGAACGCGCAGCTAGGGCATGACGCGAGATTTGATGATTCGGCTTGAACGAAATATTCCAAGCATGATAAATGAATAGTCTAACATATCTAAATAATAATAAGGTACTTAAACACATAATTTCAGATAATCATCTAATAATAACACTTAATTATATAACTCGGAAAAACTGAAAATTATCGATTTCACTTTAAAGTCGAGCAAGTGAAACCGTTCTAATATATTATCTGATTGGGGTGTTACACTATATTCCTTTCATTTTTCATTTTCATTTTTTTAGATGTACATGGCTCATGTTGGATCAATATAGACCAGGTGATCAGCTTGCAATAGGAAAGAAAACAGGGCATCGTTTGGGTATGCAATGACAGGTAAACAATGTTTTGCCATCATATATCAATCACGATATTTTTATGCAATGAACCTAAGTAAGTGAAATGAATTGCAGTAACATGTCTTGTGGTGAGTGATGGTCGTCATTTTATGTATTATGTTGGATTCTGCTTGATTAAATGTTTCTTAGCAATCTACTCATCCTAAATGTTGAAATATTTCCAATTTATTCAATTCAAATTTGTGTAAATTTTTTCTATTAAATAAATGTTCCATCAGTATCAGTGTCGATTTCTGCTTTAGATATTCTTTACCAATCTGCTCAGCTCAAATTAATGAAGTAATAGCAATATTTTGAGTTACATTATCTATATCGATACTATGTTTGTTTTTATTTTGGATTTACATCATACTAATAGGTTGATGGGTTGCCCGATTATAGGTGTAATTTTAGACCCAATTTTCACAATGCAAATGGGAAAAATCAGGGGCATATGTTTCTACTCTGCCATGTTGTCGTTGACATCAGTTCATCATGGTTTTACTATTTTTACCAGGTCATTTGGCTTTTATTGTTACACAATTAAGACTTCAAATATTTAAGAGTAACCTAACGAATATCTCTAACCACATAACGTTCTCCATATAGTTTGTATTTTTCTGTGATGATGTCTTGAAAAATATTAATACATTTATCTCTTTTCGCATTATCTAATTCTTTGTTGAAAATAAAATGGACCAATACACTCAAGATTAATACAAGAAAATTAATTTTATTATTATGAAATATATCACTCACAATTTACAAGCACTCAAGGAAACTCACTCTTTATTAACTCATTTCTCTCACTTACGCACAACACACACAAGCACCTACTCACTCTCTTTTTATTTTGATGATTACTCACAACACACACAACTCACTTCCTACACATATATTTATAGGTGCCTAGGATGATTCTAGTATGTCGGTGGCTAAGCTAGGCTAGATTATTTTAATATTTCTTTATTATAATGTGGTAAGATTAATTAATATGTAAACCTTTTTCTTTACTTATCCGAAAGCTTCCTTTAAGGCGGTGGTGTTAGTTTAACACTCCCCCTCAACACCGACTTTCTATCGAGTTAAGTCTTCTTCTCGAACTATTACAAGACATGTTCGAAACTCTTCGAATTTTGAAAAATTGAGCCCTTTGGTAAACACGTCGGCTACTTGGTCTTCTGTACCAACGTGCTTCATTTCTATCTCCCCTTTGAGCACTTTTTCTCTAACGAAGTGATAGTGAACTTCGACATGTTTTGTTCTCGCGTGGCATACAGGATTTTCGGCTATGCGTATAGCGGATTGATTATCACAATATAGTTGTACCGCATAGCAAAATGGCTGATGTAGATCCTTTAATAGTTGCATAAGCCATGTGCTTTCTTAGGCCGCCATTGCTGCTGCTCGGTACTCGGCCTCTGCTGTTGATAGGGACACTGTCGGTTGTCTCTTGCTACACCATGATATTGCGGCCGATCCAAGCTTGAACACATACCCAGTAGTGGACCTTCTCGTATCACGACATCCGGCATAGTCCGCGTCGCAGTACCCAACAATTTTGAAATCTTTATTCTTTTGATAGAAAAGTCCATAATCAATTGATCCTTTTATATACCTTAGTATGCGTCGGACTAACTCGAGGTGTGGCTTCTTTGGTTTTTCCATGAATCGGCTTGCGATCCCCACCGCATATGAAATGTCTGGCCGTGTTAGGGTTAGGTAGATTAGGCTTCCGACCAACTGCCTGTACATAGTTGCGTCCTCCAAGTCTTTGCCATCTTGAGCACATATCTTAGCGTTTGCTTCAATTGGAGTCGATAAAGGCTTGCAGTCGATCATGCCGAATTTCCTCAATAAATCTTTAGCATATTTTGACTGGCACAATAGAAGACCGTCACCTATTTCTTTTAGCTCAAGCCCCAGAAAATGCTTAAGTTCTCCAAGTTCTTTCATTTGGAATCTCACCAATAAATTCTTCCTGGTTTGTTGGATTTCTTCTTCATCATCTCCAGTGATGATGATATCATCCACATATACTAGCACTATTGCTAGTTTTCTTTCTCGTTTCTTGACGAAGAGGTTCGAGTCCGCTGGTGCTACAGAGTATCCACACTGTATTAAGAATTCAGCGATCTTACCATACCATGCTCGTGGCGCTTGCTTTAACCCGTATATGGCCTTCTTTAGTTTGCACACGTAGCCTGGATTCTCCTTATCCTCGAACCCTGCAGGTTGGACCATGTATATTTCTCTGTCGAGCTCTCCATGTAAAAATGCATTCTTCACGTCCATCTGCCATAATTTCTAGGACTTGCTTGCTGCCAGTGCAATAAGTACTCGAACTGTTGTGATTTTCGCCACTGGACTAAATGTCTCGTCGTAGTCTAGCCCGTACTGTTGTGAGAATCCACGTGCAACAAGCCGAGCTTTATATCTTTCTATTGATCCGTCAGGCCGTCTTTTTATTTTATAAACCCATTTACAAGATATGGGTTTAACTCCATCCGGTTTGGGTACTAAGTCCCATGTTTCATTCTGCCTTAGAGCCATAATCTCCTCATTCATTGCTTTTGTCCATTCTTTGTGCTTAATTGCTTCTTCAAATATTTGTGGCTCCTTTATACTTGTATCTTCTTCTAAGGCTATATTGGCGTACCTCGGATTTGGCCTCTTTTGCCTTAAAGATCTCCGTAGTTGTTGTGGACTTGCCGGTACTTCACCTGCTTCCTCTCCTGGTGGCTCAATCTCCTCGAGTTGAGTTGGCCTCATCACTTCTGGAGTTACTTCATGTACACCGGTCTGCCACGGACATTGAGTTCTTGGCGACTCCCCTTCCTAGTCTGATTCTTCCATTCTTTGGGTTGCTTCTGGAAGCTTCACCCATTTCTGGAGCTTATCCTCGATTTCTTTTGAATCTGGTAGCTCCAACTTCTGCGGTGTCCACCAAGAGGATGCTTCATCAAATATCACGTTGTGTGATGTGTAACAGCGACCGGTTGATGGATCGCAGCATCTCCACCCTTTTCTTTGGCTGTCATATCCCAAGAATATACATCTGATTGCCTTCTTGTCAAATTTGCTCCGTAAGTGACTTGGTACGAACACGTAACAGACACACTCGAAGACTCTGAAGTGGCTAACAGTTGGTTTGATTTTCCATAGCTTTTCGAATGGTGACATGAATCCCAGCTTTGCTTGTGGTAGCCGATTTATTACGTGGGCCGCCGTCTTCATACATTCTGCCCAGAACCTCGCCGGTACGTTCTTTGCATGTATCATGCTTCGACATGTTTCTGCCAGGTGTCGATTTTTCCTTTCTGCTATGCCATTTTGCTGAGGTGTGTTTGGACACGTCAGCTGGTGGTGTACCTTATGATCCTTCAGAAATCGGGAGAATTCTCTCGATGTATATTCTCCCCCGTTATCCGTGCGAAGGCACTGGATCTTATCTCCGACTTCTCTTTCAACTATTTCTTTGAAGTCTTTGAACTTTGAGAATGCTTCTGATTTTTCTTTAATAAAGAATACCCAAACGTACCTTGAGAAGTCGTCGATAAATGTCACCATATAGCGCATACCGCTGATCGAAGGTTGTTTAACTGGCCCAAATATGTCAGAGTGGATTGTCTCTAGAGGCTTCTTTGCTTTGTAGCTTGAATCTTCAAATTGTAGTTGATGTGCTTTGCCATACTGATAGCCAGCACATATTGTGTTAACCCTTATTTCCAGTTGAGGGAGGCCTTTCCACATTGATTTCTTCATCATCACCTTAAGCTTATGATAGCTCACATGTCCCAGCCTCGCATGCCATAAGTCTGCCGTTTCATTTTTCCGAGTCTTATCTACATAAGCAGACTCTGCTGACATTACGTAGATGGACTCGAGCTTTCGACCCTCCATGATTGGTGTACCGATAATTTTAAGGTTTTCGTACACCTAGACGTTATTGGGTCCGAAAATAACATAATTCCCTGAAGTTGTCAGTTGTGATACTGATAGAAGATTTTTCTTCATACCTGGGACATGGTAGACGTCCTGCAGTTGCACTTGGCCCGGACTGAACCGTGGAGTGATGACCGTCTTGCCAATATGGGCTATTGGCAACCTTGAATTGTTAGCAGTGACAACCATCCGGCCTCCGTTGTATTCAGTTGTGTTCTGCAACTTTTCTTTGTCTCCTGTCATATGATTGGAGCATCCCGAGTCCACGATCCAATCATTCTCATAATCTATTCGTCCAGGGACGACAGCAGCCAATGCCATCTCTCCATTTAGGCTTGATTGATACTCTTTGTGGGCCTCCTCAGATATAGTTGGGACCATCTCCTCGACTATTGCCGTGGATGCCTCTATGTCCCACTCTTCTTCACTGTTGTTAGTCTCTTGGTTGTTGGAGGTTGCAACATTCCCTTCAGCAACCTTTTTCCTATGCCAACAGTCTCTGGCATAGTGATTTGGCTTGCCACATACGTAGCACGGGCCCTTTTTATTTCCCTTGGACGTCTGATATTTCTTATAACGATCTTGTTGGACCCCTTTTGTTTCAAAGCTTTTATCTTCCTTTTTAATATGTTCCTTTTTGTCCCTTTTATTTTGTTGACGAGGTCTCATATTCTTTTTATAACTAAATAAGGCTTCATCTTCCTTCTTTAATGAGACCTCCGTCATTTGTCTGGTCAGCGCTTCTTGGTCGGCTAGTATATTTTCAAAATTTACCAAAGAAGGCTGCTCAGACCATCCTTGTATAGCGGCTATAATCCCCCTAAATTCGGGTCTTAAGCCATGGATGATAATTCTTCTCATTTTAGCTTCTGAAACTTTATCAGTGGGGTCCAATTCAGAGATTTCGCGACAAAGAGTCCGTACCTTGTTAAAGTAGTCGCGTACCGTCATCTCCCCTTGTTTGAGTGACAGGAGCTCGTTCTCGAGAACTTGCAGTTTGAACTCATTCTTTTTGGAAAATAATGCTCCCAGAGTGTCCCACGCCTGTTTTGGAGTGCTTGCGTCCCGTATGTGCTCCAGCAACTCTTTGTCGATCGTCGTCTTGAGTGCGTACATGGCCTTTCCTGCCTTTATCCTCCATTTACGTAAGGCCCCAGCTTCTTCCGGTGGTGTGACCTCTTCTCCGCCAACAATTTCCCACAGATCTTGGCCTTGGAGATACGACTCCATGCAAGTCCTCCATGTGGTGTAATTTTGATTATTGAGTTTCTCCATTCCGCCTACTGATTGTAGATCCGCCATCGTGACTTGGACTACCTCCTCGTAACCAAGCAAGCCTCACGCGCTTCGCAATTTGTTTTAATTGTGCACGATGTCTTTGAACTCAATAATCTCCCCCTAGTTGACGGCAAGTGATGAGCCCCGAGTATATTGGCACGAGCTTGAACTTTCCGGACGTGGCTCTGATACCACGTGTTGAAAATAAAATGGACCAATACACTCAAGATTAATACAAGAAAATTAATTTTATTATTATGAAATATATCACTCACAATTTACAAGCACTCAAGGAAACTCACTCTTTATTAACTCACTTCTCTCACTTACGCACAACACACACAAGCACCTACTCACTCTCTTTTTATTTTGATGATTACTCACAACACACACAACTCACTTCCTACACATATATTTATAGGTGCCTAGGATGATTCTAGTATGTCGGTGGCTAAGCTAGGCTAGATTATTTTAATATTTCTTTATTATAATGTGGTAAGATTAATTAATATATAAACCTTTTCTTTACTTATCCGGAAGCTTCCTTTAAGGCGGTGGTGTTAGTTTAACATTCTTGGCATATGATGTTATTGGTTTTTAATTGGATTTATTTTTCTTCTTATTTTTTGTTTGTATGATATTCTTTATATTGGTAATTTTTATTACTACATTTTCAAAAGGACAGAGCACCAGATTTCAATTGTTATTTTCATTCTTGCCTAGCTGGCAGTGTTGATGAAATTTAACCTGAATGAATGCCATAATATTCATCACTTGCATTTCATTAAGTATATTTTTATTATTGAACCCAGTGTAAGGTCACAGATGCCGAGACTTTCTAAACGAAAACAACATTATTGAAGGGTCCGTCTGTGAGTTACGCTCATACCATGAAGTAATTGCTTTCAAGGTTCAAAGCAAGTCAAAGTTTTTGTTGCTACATCGGGTAGATTATTAGGTGAATGATAATTTCTTGGTTTTTACGTGGGTAATGGTGAAACAAACACTATCTTTTTACGTTTTCTATGATTGTTAGATATTTTATCATGTTTTGAGACTCATCTATTATGATAGTATTCATATCAAGCAATTTCAACCTACTTTTAGAAATGCTGCCAAATGTATGTAAATGTACTATTCGAGTCGAGCAAATATATGCATAAGGTTTGAAATTTTAAGCTGCAAGTTTTTTGGCCGACAAAAAAACAATAAATATTTTCAATTATAGACTAAACTCGGGCCGGCTGTGCACGGCCCACTAGTATATATATATATATAGGAGACGGATCCAATGAGACCACTCCTTAAAATGAGTACGTGAGACTCAATCTTACCCACTTAGTAACGCAAAACACTCCGACCGGCTTGAAATTGGTCCGCCTTCCTCTTCCTTGCCGGTAGAACGCCGCGCACCTACACCGAACTCTCACACCGGAGGGGTTTTCCGGTGAAGAGCCTCCGATGCTTAAGTCAGTATGTGTTTGTTCAATTTTCCAAAAGTAAAGAATGGATAAATCATAAGTCCCAAGAAAAGACCCACTCCTACATATATATAGGAATGAGATACCTGCCCTAGGAGCTGCCCGTCCGTACACACACAGTGTGCATGTGTCAGAGCTGTCAGAGGTGGTTATCGCCACTATTGTTCTGCACCAATGTATTCTCGCCACGTGCCCTCTGAGTGGAGGGAGATTATTCCTCTACACATGCCGTTAGGATCTTCTAACGCCACTCACGCGCTTTCTCGCGTTCAAGCCACGCTCTAGACTGCTCTTCACCTGTTGGGTGCTCGATCTGATCGAAACCCCCATCGTTAGGTTGATCCTCGACCAGTTCTGCTATTCTGCTCGATCTCCTCTCCTTTTGGTCGATCATCCTTCGACCAATCCGGTTTTCTCCACTTCGAGCTTGCTCGACCGATGATGCAAACCGGTCTATTCCTCAGCTATATAATATCCCATATCACCACTCATTTTGTCTAGATCAAAATCAATTAAAATATACATTGATTAAATAATAAAATAATTATTAGCTGACTCCGGCGTTGACCGTTGACTCCGGCGTTAACCGTTGACTTCCGGCAAAAATTGTTGACTTTCAGTGAAAATCATTGACTTCCGGCGTTGACCCGTTCACAACTAACCTAGCAGCAAGAAATAAATAACCTAGCAACAAGAAAGAAATAACCTAGCAATAAAATACAACTAACCTAGCAGCATCAGACAACTAACCTAGCAGCATCAGACAATTAACTTAGCAACAAAACACAACTAACCTAGCAGCTACAGATAACTAACCTAGCAACAAAAGACAACTAATCTAGCAGCAAGAAAGAAATAACCTAGCAACTTAAGACAACTAACCTAGCAACAAAACTCGAGAATCAACAAAGGACACAGATAGAAAAATGCTCCTCCTTCTCTCTATAATTCTCTCTCTACGATTTACCTCCTCCCCTTCCACATCCGACCACCACCTCCCCTCCCCCTTCGCCATCACCACCACCGCCGCATAGTAGCCCTCTCCGGCTGCCGCCGGCGGCGGCCCCGACCTCTGGCCGCCGGGTTTTTCACGGATTTAGCCCTCGGTTATGGCCCCTTCCCCTCAACCGTCATTTTCCCCAACCTTCACACTAGACCCGTCCAACATCTCATCGGATTTTCTCTACCTATCAAAGTTTCCAGAATTTCAGCGGATTATCTCGGCGATTTTGGACAGTAACTCTCGCCTGGAAGAAGGGGAGATTCCTCCTTCTACGACGGAAATCCGGACGGCACCGTTGCTGGAAGCTCGGATCCCCGCTCGGTGAAAACTGGATGGCCGATTGCTTTTGGGTCACTGCCGTTGGATCTTTGCTCGTCGATCAATTCACGTCTTCAAGGCGGCGCCTCTGGATCAAAAAAACCCTCAGCTGCAGCTGCTAGGCGACGTGGCTCCAACCTCCGCTCCCCAGCTTGGAAATCAAGATTCGAATGGGCCCATCTCCAGGCCCAATAATTCTGCCCCTCTCTCCCTCTCTCTTGGGCCGAAATCTAATCCTAGCCCATCTAACACCCCAACCCCAAACAACCTGGGCCGCGTCCCTTCACCCCAGCATAAATCCCAATCCAAACATCACACACTCCAGCCCGATAATTCTGGCCCTCTCCCTTTTGGGCCGAACAACAACCTGGGCCGTGTCTCTCTCCCCCAGCTGAACTCTCAAGCCCACACCAAGCACACATTTCAGCCCGTATCCCTACCCTCTTCCCAGACCCAGCCCGCCTCTCCCCATACCATTACAAATCCCGTCATCACCCAGCATATAGCTGCTACTGTCCAACAGGCAGCCGCCGATCATCACATCCTCGCCGGCTCCAGCAACGTGAAGACCACCGAAAAAGTGCAACCGGCCGGGTCTCCGACCGCAATGGTCACGAATGCGGCAATTTCGACCAGAATTACGGCCCCCGGCCATCTTCGCATCCTCCAATCGATAAACCCGCCGGACAGAAAACAATGCTGCCGGAGACCTTAAACCAGATATCCTATATGTGCGTGAAGACGGTGTGATACTTACAGGCCCATGCAACCTGTCCGCGGCTCATTTATCCGGGCCTTCCCCGAACGGGATTCCGACGACGGGCACTTCAACAACCAAAACCGATGCAAACGGAACCCCTCTGGACACCTCCACTGTTCCTCTTTCCTTCCGGGAAGCTATTACCGGAAAAAGGAATGACGCCTCGGGCGCCCCGCGCCAAACACCTAAGGAGTTCACCTTTGACGGGAATTATGAGCATGCTTGCGGAACCATTATCCGCTTAGAGGGAAACAAAGTGAAGGCCCGATACACTGAAGCCGAATCTGTCGCTCTTGCAGGTAAATTAGCTAACACTCTGGTCTTTAAGTTTTCATATGCTATCCCCGCTCCCCGAGATATATCTGCTGGGTTAGGAAAACTGGGCTTTAAGGGTAGAGTGTCGTCGAAGTGATACAATTTCAACCACCTTCTAGTCTCGTTTCACCTTCCCCAGGACTATAACGAGGTCTGGCTAAAGACCTCCATTCATGAGTGTGGATGTCCAGCTAGGGTGTTCAAATATTATGCCGGGTTTAACCCGAAGACGGAGGCGCCGGTTGTCCCCGTGTGGTGCCGCCTTCCCGGCCTACCACCCCATATTTACGATCGTGCTGCCATCACTACACTAGCTAAGTGTATTGGGCAGCCGATTCGTATCGACGCCCCAACGGCCCTTCAGACGAGGGCTAACGTGGCGCGATTTTGCGTCGAGATAGACCTGAGAGCTGAGCTCGTTCACGAGATTGAGATTGAACAGGGCTCGGAGTCTTTTGTTCAGCGGGTGATCTATGAGAAGATCCTCGCGTTCTGCACCTCGTGCAGCCATGTGGGTCATGTCGCGGCCGATTGCTACATCAGTGGCAATAAGCCACGGCCCGCCCTCCCGCAGCGCCATCGTGTGACCCAGCAGGGAACCTCCACCAGCCGGAGGGACTCGAAGGGAAAGGGCAAAAGCCCTCTCCGTGCGCCCGAGACCCCGAAGGGGTCTAAGGATAAGGGCAAGGCTGTGATTGTTGATACTGCCCAAACTGGGAAGGATGCTCATCCTAACCAGCCTAAGCAGTTGGCCATAGTGGGTCCCAAGCCCAAGACCACGGGTTTTATCCCCAAACAGACCTTACAGACGGCCTTCAAGGCCAACCACTCGTATTTCGCTATTCTCTCCCCTGAGGCAGAGAAGGAGACTGTTCCTTCCTCTAGCAGGCCATCTAAGAGTACCGACTTTACGTTTCTGGATGACGATGACCTCCTTGGAGACGACATGGACCAGCCGGACGCCACGCCCAAGAGAGAGTCCATCCACCTATCCGATGATAGTGTGCGCGATGCTTGTCCTTTGACCGTGCGCGCATCTAGCCCGGTCCGATCTTCGAATTCGAGGGCTACTGCCGCCACCGCTCACCCGAGAGGGGATGAGTCGGCCCACCCCATCCCTACTGAGATTCGGAGCTTGGTCGAGCTGATAGCCAGCTCCCAGCCTCCTCCTACCGGCGAGCACCTCTGCCTGTTGGACCATCTCTTTCACTCATCCCCGAGCAGATATGCGGGCTCAACCGCGCGCAGCATGACGTCTCGTGCGAGAGCTTCGCCTCTAGTGCATTTCTTCACCTTGACAGACAGGAGACAGCCCCGGAGATGGGGCAACCCGCTAGTGCTGCTATAGGTCAGTCTGTCCAGCCAGACGACTCTCAGGCCACGAGTACATACCGAGGCAGACAGACCTCGAGGACCAGAGCCACGTAGCACACGAGACGGCGGACGATCTCCCCTACTATTGGACCCTTCCGCGGCATGACACGACGGACGATCTCCCATTCTTTAGGTGGCCCGAATCAGCCTCACCATGGGCGGACTACGTCCGGTGGCTCTTGTGACCGTTGATATGTCCATCACATCCATTACTTGGAATGGCCGTGGCCTGGCGAACAGGGCTACTCTTTCTCACCTTCATTCTCTCATTCGTGACCACAGAGTCGATTTTGTTGGTTTTATTGAGCCGATGATTCGCACTCCTTCTTTTGACTACTACTCGCGTCGTCTGGGCTTCCACTCGGGCGTGGATAATATTTCACACAAGATCTGGTTTTGCCACTCGCGTGACTACACTTGTCGGGTCCTCCGTGACACCGATCAGGTGCTTCACATAGAGATTTCCGCTGACCACCTCCCGGAGCCCATCTTTCACACCTTGGTTTATGCCAAGTGTACTAGGGTCAGGCGATATGACCTTTGGGACACCCTGCGTGAGATTGCCGAGAGTATGGAGGGATTGCCATGGATGGTTAGTGGCGATTTCAATATCTTTCTGCATCCCGATGAGCGTGTGGGTGGCCGCACGGACCGGTCACGGGAGATGTGGGATTTTGCCCAGGCAGTGGCGGACTGCGAGTTAATTGACGCTGGATGTGATGGTGAGCCCTTCACGTGGGTGAGGGACGGACTCAAAGAGAGGTTAGACCGTGCCTTAGTTTCTGAGGCGTGGTCGAAGGTGTTTGCGGTTACGACCGTCACACACCTTATTCGATTCGGGTCCGACCATTCACCCCTTCTCATCCAGTGCCGATTTTCGAGCACCCGCCGCCGCCCTTCGTTTAGGTTCCAGAACATGTGGGTTCGCCACCACTCCTTCCATGACACTGTCAGGGATTCCTGGCTTCAGCCGACTGGGCTCTTCGGGATGCGCAATCTCGAGGCGAAGCTCGGCAGTCTGCGGCGTCGGTTGAGACAGTGGAACTGGGATGTTTTTGGAAACCTTCACCAGCGCCTTGCTGCGGCTCAGAGTGCGCATGCGACGGCTGAACGGGCCTATGACCTGGACCCCACTCTGGAGAATAGGACTGCCATGCACCGCTGCCACGCCGAGTACCAGCTCCGACTCCTTATGGAGGAGGACTTCTGGAAGCAGAAGGCGGCCGTTCGTTGGGTGGCCGAGGGCGAGCGGAACACTAGGTTCTTCCAGGGCTACGTTAGGCAGAAGCGTGCTAAGTCGTACATCCATAGTATCGAGGCTGATGGGTCATCCTTGACCCAGGAGGCTCAGATTCGGGAGTCGGCTGTTGCTCACTTCCAGACCCTCTTCACCTCTGACAGAGGGTCCCTCGTGGCCTCGACCGCTTCTTTTTTCCCCACCATCCCTCCTTCGGTCGATCTCATTGGCCTCTGTGAGCTCCCGAGCAGAAAGGAGGTTAGGGATGCTGTATTCGGGATTGATCCCAACAGCGTTTCTGGCCCGGATGGTTTCTCCTCCCTCTTCTATCAGGTCTGCTGGGCTCAGCGGGTCCACGACATTACTGGCTTTGCGCGTGGCGACCTTCCCATTACCTACCTCGGGGTCCCTTTATATAAGGGCAACCTCACGAGAGCGCTCTTTGCGGGCGTCAGGCAGAGGATGATCGACAGGATCTCTGGTTGGTCGCATAGATATCTTTCCTTCGGTGGTCGGCTAGCGCTGATCAAGAGCACTCTTAGCTCTCTTCCGATTCACTTGCTTATGGTCCTCGACCCCCCTAGACGTGCCAACCACCCTTGTTGGGTCACGGCTGTTGATCATGATAGCAGACAGTGGCGGCGCCTCACTAGGGTCGGGAGGCGAGCCCAGGATCACATCTTTTGGGTTTTGGGCGGGGGCGATGTCAGTGTTTGGGATGAGTGGTGGGTAGGTGATAGGCCGTTGTCTAGGGATAGGCAGGTGTCGCATTCCCCCTACCTGCTCGTGAGCGACCTATGGACGGACGGGTCGTGGGATAGGGGGAAGCTTGATAGGGAGTTGGGGGCTGGTGCGGGTTTTAGCGAGCAGTTATTAGATCAGATCCAGCAGATCCCTATCTCGGGGGACGGTTCAGATAGCATGAGGTAGAGACTTACATCATCAGGTGTGTTTTCTACTACCTCGGCTTGGGAGCAGATAAGGCTGAGGGATCGGCCTAATCTCCTATTCGGGGCTATCTGGAGTGACCTTTTCACGCCTACTATTTCGGTGTTCCTGTTGTAATAATTTTTAACCGGAGTAGAATCTAAAGATTCGAACACCGGGTCGTGTCTCACGAGGAAGGCTAGCCGGAATATTCTATACGTTTATTCAAAAACAAATAAAAGAAATAAAGATCCTAGACATACTAATTCAAATGATTTGGTTTGATTATTAACTACGAAGAACAACTTCAGATAAAGCAAATG
Source organism: Striga asiatica (assembly GCA_008636005.1). Taxonomy (NCBI): domain Eukaryota; kingdom Viridiplantae; phylum Streptophyta; class Magnoliopsida; order Lamiales; family Orobanchaceae; genus Striga; species Striga asiatica. The sequence continues at coordinate 1,176,018 of BKCP01000780.1, read as the reverse complement.
AAAATAGTAAGCAACGACGAAGAACAAATAGGATTTAAGGAGCTAGGGAGTCGGGGATATCCGTTTTGGTTCGAGTTGTGACAATTGGGCAAGTGATCATTCGGTTAAGTGATTTGAATAATTTGCTCGTTCAAGTACTCATCCTCAATAACTCTTCGTAACAAGAGAACAAACTTGAACGGCAAAATTAACAAGTCATTTAACTCCTAGGCAATACAGTTACGAATAAGCCTAGTTTGTACGAGACTCCTCCCCTTCCGGTTCTAAGAGTCGATTAGATTAGACTAGAAGGTTGTCAACCGACTAATCAATAAGAATAACCATTATCATGCGAGAATACATCGAATTCAATCGTAGATTGGAAATTGAAGTGTCACTCTTCAATAATTCTCAATACTCAGGCTCAATATTTGAAAAACCCTTTTGAAGCATAACTCGTACAAATAGAACGATCAATAAATCCCAACAATCACAAACGAATTCAAAACATTAATCCCCTATTCCCTAGCATATGAATTTAGCTACTCATATTGGATTTGATCACACAAACATTCATAACCCAAGACATCATCATCAATGAAAGAATTGAAGAAAAATACTTACGATTAATGAAAATTCTGAACTCAATCCAATAGTATCCAAATCCAAAGCAAGATAATAGAGGTTTTTAATCTCTAAAATCGAATCCAAAGAGCAAAACAATGATAGATGGTGTTTTTCCTCAGCAAAACGCGCATAAAATAAGTCTAAGAGTGTCCCCTAAAACAAACCCTACTCCTAATTATAATAGAATCGCGAACTAATCTGATAAGCAGTAGCTAGCGCCGCTAGAGGGGGGTTAGCGGCGCTAGGGGGGGTTAGCCGCGCTAGGTGGGGGTTAGCCGCGCTAGGGGGGGGTTAGCCGCGCTAGCTGCTAGCTAGCGGCGCTAATGCTCGGACAGCGGCTTTTCTCTTCAGCTCGCTAGTATATGGCAGCGGCGCTACGTCCCTTAGCGGCGTTAGCGACCCCTAGCGGCGCTAACTCAACAAAACTGGCTTTTTGTCCCGTTTCGGCTCGCCACCTCCCCCGGTCGACTTATAAGCCCCCAATTGTCTCGTGCACTCCCGGGTTCCGCCCGAGCTCGAACATTGTCCTTCACATGTTGGTCCGCACGACTAGCTGAACGATCCTAGAGCAGCGTTTCGAATACCTGAAACCAACACCAACCGAGAAAACACAGAAACAGGAGAATAGGAAGAAAGAAATACAAAAAACACGAAAAATACAGAAATAACACTAAACGCACAAAATGACTCAAATGACCGGAAAAACCTACAAAACAACCTAGAGTGGGAAAAGAAAGATAAACAAAATACCACAAAAGTAGCAACAAAGATGGGACAAACAACTCCCCCACACTAAAACCTTTGTTCGTCCCGAACAAAAAGAAAAGAAAAGACACGAAGACAAGCAAACGAGCATGGATAACAGTTTCAAATAAGACGAGCCTCAAATTAATCAACTTAGCCGAGAAGACTTCCAATGACCAATATAGCACACCTCAATTACAACGCGAATGCAACGCTTAAAGAACACAGACGCTCAAGCATGGGAATATCAAACATATATGCCTCACTCGGTTTCTTTCATAAATATGAAGTGGATACGTTCAAATTGGTCGATCATCATGCATCAACATAAGCTTGCTTATCGTCTATTCATACTCTAAAATAATAAAAAATCATGAAGTGCAAATCAAGAGGTCTTCTAGGGTTGCAATCAAAGCACTTTGCACAAGGGAAGACAAAAATGAAGATAGAGCGGCACAAATAAACAATCAAATCCTCGAGCATATAAACTACTCGAATGTTCCACCACCTATCAAAAATCAACATGAAACCAAACATTCCCATCAAAACTCCATGCAACACTCATACACGCTCAAGTTGAAATGCAAATTAAGTACTCGATGTCTTTCTTTTTTTTTTCTTTTTTTTTTCTTTTTTTTTTTACTTTTTTCGAACAAGATTGAATCAAAAGGACAACATTCTGTAGGTGTGAACATTGGAGGTCATCCAAGTTTCCTACAGTAGTTTCCCAATGCTCATTACCTGTCAAAATGAATTGACTAGTAAGAGGAGCAGAATCCATTCGATTTGTCCTGTGAACTCTCAAGTTTTTTTTTTTTTTTTTTTTTTTTTTTTTTTTTTTTTTTTTTTTTTTTTTTTTTTTTTTTTTTTTTTTTTTTTTTTTTTTTTTTTTTTTTTTTTTTTTTTTTTTTTTTTTTTTTTTTTTTTTTTTTTTTTTTTTTTTTTTTTTTTTTTTTTTTTTTTTTTTTTTTTTTTTTTTTTTTTTTTTTTTTTTTTTATCAAGCATTCAAAATGCATCCCAAACAAATTCTATACTTCATCGACACATATTAGAAAGCTCCGTCATCATATCAAGTACACTGTCAAATCTCAAATAATTCAATGGAATCGATTGACAAGAAATACGGTTCAAGGCTCAACGGGTTACTAGTGAAAATATAAGTTCAAGGGTCAATGAAAGGCTAAAACGAGCTATGTCAAAGAAATGCCTCAATCATTTTCACAAATCACAACTTCAATCACTTCATTTCAAAACAAACTCAAAGCAAGTTCTGATCAACATAAATTTCGACCAATGACTCTCAAGAAACAACATAAGGCTCAAACCTCGCAAAGGGTAAATAAATGTTCAACAAAACGACACATCGAGTTCATCAAGGCATACTAGTCATGGTCATCATCACATCTCCTCAACATCGTCAACAAACATCAACAAATCTTAAAATTCACCATAATCCATACTCGCAAAACACACAAACTGACTCACGAAAAGACACTAGAATAAAAGCAGAAAATGAAATAACCTAAAAGAACTAGACCTGGTCAACCACATAAGGCACATAATCATGCAAAAACTCCCCCACACTTAAAACCGAACAATGTCCCCATTGTCGATCATCAGTGCAAGGAAAGTCTACCCATATAATCAACCAATCACAAAGACAGAAAAAACCAAAACAAAAACAAAAATAAGGAGAAGGGAAAAGATACAAGCGTACATGGCACAGTGACTAGACTAGTCACTGTGAGTCCGGTGGTGCGGGCGGAGGGTGGAGGTAGTCGGGCCCGAAACAGCGACGGGCCTCTGTCAACTCGAATCTTTCGCCCCATTCGGATCGGGGCAGCTCTCTGGAACTCGTCTCGGGAGGGGTAGTGTGGCTGTCGGTTTGGCGTCCCATCTCGATGTGGTCACGGTCCTGCAACAACCTCTTCGTGTACTCTCGCATACACGCTTCCTCAGTCAACTGCTCAATCGCCCTAAGGGACATGCATTCTTCCACAGATTTTGCTTGCGGATCAGGCTGAGTCTCTCGCACGGAAATTGAAATTGATTCTCCCAATACGGTCATGCACGCGGTTCCCTTCTTCACATCAATGACAGTGTCAGTGGTCGCCATAAAGGGTCGTCCGAGGAGGATGGCGTGCTCCTTACTGTTTTCTTGTGCGTTCCCCACATCAAGCACCACAAAGTCCACGGGGACTATCAGCTTCCCCACACGGACGAGCACATCCTCCACAATCCCTTCCGGATGACGGAACGAACGGTCTGCAAGCTGCAAGCGCATCCTGGTGGGCTTCAAATCTCCAAGCCCGAGCCGATTATAAACCACGAGTGGCATAAGATTAATGCCGGCTCCGAGATCAAGCATTCCTGATGTCTCTTCCCCATTCCCGAAGGCCATAGAAATCACGAAGCCCCCGGGATCCTTCTCTTTTTTCGGCAAGTTCTGTTGGAAGACACTTGCAGCTTCACACACGAGCACTTCTTCACCGTTTCCGAGTTTCTGCTTATTAGCTGCCACTTCCTTGAAAAATCTCGCGTAAGCCGGTATCTTCTTCAACACATCGGGAGGAGATAAGTCTACATTGGCCTTAGCCAACATCGCATGAAGGTCCCGAATCATGGTGCGGTCCTTCTCTTCTAACAGTCGGCTCGGGAATGGGATTTTCGGTCTGTAGGGGTTCAGAGATCTATGCAAAGTCGGCTCAGTAGGCGATATCTTCGGAGCCTTATCTTTCTCATTTTGCTTCCTCGGGCCCTTATTATCGTCCATGATCACCGTCACGGATTTTGCGTGTTCCGGTTGGCTCGGTAGCTTCCCTTTATCCAGTTCCGACTCGATGCTCCCTACCCGTGTGGCTAGCTGGCCCACTTGTGTCTCAAGACGCTTAATGGAGGCATCATGATTTGTGACAAAATTGAGGATTTTGTCCAGCTTGTCGTCTGTGCTCGACTGGGTTGGTCCGGTTTCTGGTGCTGGCAGCCTTAACATCCCCCTAGGTTGCTGCTGCTGAGGGACAAACTTGGTTTGAGGTGGTTGCTGATAGTGATTGTTGGACCATGAAAAATTAGGGTGGTTTCGCCACCCAGGGTTGTATGTGTTCGAGTAGGGGTCATTTCCGGGATGGTTTTGGTACCCCTGCATTGCATTCACCTCGGTAGTTTGGCTTCCATAGCCTGGCTCGACAGCTGATGGGCACACCTCAGAGTTGTGCCCCTGTACTCCACATGCTCCACAAGCACTCACGGCCATAGCCTGTATTGGCGAGGAACTTCGAGCATTTAGTAGCCGCATCTGCTCCGTGAGCTCGGCTAACTGCTGGGCCATAGCATTATTACTTGAGCCAACCTCATTCACTGAGGACCGCTTCCCTCTGATACTCTTCTGAGACGAGTTGGCACTCATCGTCTCGTAGATTGCAATCATTTCTTCAGCTGTTCTGCCCCCAATATCCCCTCCAGCTGCGTTGTCCACCATGTACTGCAAATTCTGATGAAGGGAGTCGTAGAAGCAATTCGCTAACAGCCCAGGGGAGAGGTTATGGTGAGGGCATTGCCTCTGTAGATCCTTGAAACGTTCCCAGGCCTCGTGAAGAGGCTCGTTTGGCAGCTGAGCGAAAGAGACTATCTGAGATCGGACATCTTGGGTCTTTTGATGGGAATAGTACTTCCCAACGAATTTAGCATAGACCTCGGCCCAAGTTGTTAGAGAATCTGGGGCAAGAGTCATGAACCAAGCCTTGGCCCGGTCCTTCAAGGTTTCTGGAAAACACCGCATTTTGAGCTGGTCTTCGGTTAGCCCGTGTAGTGGGAACGTCTGGAGGACGTTGTAGAACTCCCGAAGAAAGTGAAGCGGGTCTTCGTTGGGGAGCCCGTGAAAGGATGGGAGCTGATTGTAGTGGACCATCTTCAGCTCATAGTTTCGGGCGTTTTGCTCCAGCCGGATACAGGAAGTGATCGGCCCGATCATGGGTTGGGACAAATCTCGGAGGATGCTACGAGGCGGTTGTTGATCAGCCATGTCTGAGTTACTCCCCTCGGATGACTTGGGGGAAAGCTCCTTTTCTGTGTGTGATTCGAGGGTCAGCTCTTCTATCAGCTCTCTCAAGCTCTCGTTAACCGACTTGTTGATTGGGGATAATATAAGTCCACTCCTGGTACGCATACACGCAAGCAACAAACAGGTTACGAGCACCAATAGTAAAGAAAATAAAATAAAATAAGAAAAAGAAATACCGAAAACAAGAAAAACACAAAACCAAAAAGAAACACGAAAAATAAGGTGAATAAGCGCACAAAATATGTCCTAAACCCTCCCCGGCAACGGCGCCAATTTGTTGTAAATATTTTTCCGGAGTAGAATCTAAAGATTCGAACACCGGGTCGTGTCTCACGAGGAAGGTTAGCCGGAATATTCTATACGTTTATTCAAAAACAAATAAAAGAAATAAAGATCCTAGACATTCTAATTCAAATGATTTGGTTTGCTTATTAACTACGAAGAACAACTTCAGATAAAGCAAATGAAAATAGTAAGCAACGTCGAAGAACAAATAGGATTTAAGGAGCTAGGGAGTCGGGGATATCCGTTTTGGTTCGAGTTGTGACAATTGGGCAAGTGATCATTCGGTTAAGTGATTTGAATAATTTTGCTCGTTCAAGTACTCATCCTCAATAACTCTTCGTAACAAGAGAACAAACTTGTACGGCAAAATTAACAAGTCATTTAACTCCTAGGCAATACAGTTACGAACAAGCCTAGTTTGTACGAGCCTATTTCGACCGACTCCTCCCCTTCCGGTTCTAAGAGTCGATTAGATTAGACTAGAAGGTTGTCAACCGACTAATCAATAAGAATAACCATTATCATGCGAGAATACATCGAATTCAATCGTAGATTGGAAATTGAAGTGTCACTCTTCAATAATTCTCAATACTCAGGCTCAATATTTGAAAAACCCTTTTGAAGCATAACTCGTACAAATAGAACGATCAATAAATCCCAACAATCACAAACGAATTCAAAACATTAATCCCCTATTCCCTAGCATATGAATTTAGCTACTCATATTGGATTTGATCACACAAACATTCATAACCCAAGACATCATCATCAATGAAAGAATTGAAGAAAAATACTTACGATTAATGAAAATTCTGAACTCAATCCAATAGTATCCAAATCCAAAGCAAGATAATAGAGGTTATTAATCTCTAAAATCGAATCCAAAGAGCAAAACAATGATAGATGGACTCATCCTCAATAACTCTTCGTAACAAGAGAACAATCTTGAACGGCAAAATTAACAAGTCATTTAACTCCTAGGCAATACAGTTACGAACAAGCCTAGTTTGTACGAGCCTATTTCGACCGACTCCTCCCCTTCCGGTTCTAAGAGTCGATTAGATTAGACTAGAAGGTTGTCAACTGACTAATCAATAAGAATAACCATTATCATGCGAGAATACATCGAATTCAATCGTAGATTGGAAATTGAAGTGTCACTCTTCAATAATTCTCAATACTCAGGCTCAATATTTGAAAAACCCTTTTGAAACATAACTCGTACAAATAGAACGATCAATAAATCCCAACAATCACAAAAGAAATCAAAACATTAATCCCCTATTCCCTAGCATATGAATTTAGCTACTCATATTGGATTTGATCACACAAACATTCATAACCCAAGACATCATCATCAATGAAAGAATTGAAGAAAAATACTTACGATTAATGAAAATTCTGAACTCAATCCAATAGTATCCAAATCCAAAGCAAGATAATAGAGGTTTTTAATCTCTAAAATCAAATCCAAAGAGCAAAACAATGATAGATGGTGTTTTTCCTCAGCAAAACGCGCATAAAATAAGTCTAAGAGTGTCCCCTAAAACAAACCCTACTCCTAATTATAATAGAATCGCGAACTAATCTGATAAGCAGTAGCTAGTGCCGCTAGAGGGGGGTTAGCGGCGCTAGGGGGGGTTAGCCGCGCTAGGTGGGGGTTAGCCTCGCTAGGGGGGGGTTAGCGGCGCTAATGCTCGGATAGCGGCTTTTCTCTTCAGCTCGCTAGTATATGGCAGCGGTGCTACGTCCCTTAGCAGCGTTAGCGATCCATAGCGGCGCTAACCCAACAAAACTGGCTTTTTGTCCCGTTTCGGCTCGCCTAACCTCCCCCGGTGGACTTATAAGCCCCCAACTGTCTCGTGCACTCCCGGGTTCCGCCCGAGCTCGAACATTGTCCTTCACATGTTGGTCCGCACGACTAGCTGAACGATCCTAGAGCAGCGTTTCGAATACCTGAAACCAACACCAACCGTGAAAACACGGAAACAGGAGAATAGGAAGAAAGAAATACGAAAAACACGAAAAATACAGAAATAACACTAAACGCACAAAATGACTCAAATGACCGGAAAAACCTACAAAACAACCTAGAGTGGGAAAAGAAAGATAAACAAAATACCACAAAAGTAGCAACAAAAATGGGACAAACAGTTCCTTTGGCGCCTCCTCTTGCGCCGGATACCCGTCGATACTGTGCTACACGCGAGAGGGATCTCCTTCCCCTCTCGGTGTGTGTGTTGTTCTGAGACTGGACGCCATGAGACTGAGACCTTTACCCACCTTTTTCTAGAGAGTGAGATTGTGAGGAGAGTGTGGGAACATTTTGCCACTTGGACTCATATATCCCTACCCACCACATACAGTTTTTTTGAGCTCCTGAGTTTCTTCTCACAGAGCACACACCTTAGACACGTGGGCTTCCTTATTCCTTGTCTGATCCTTTGGTTCACCTGGACAGAAAGGAATAGTGCGAAGCATAGGGATATTACTTTTATGTTTTCTCACATTGTTTTGCAGGTAGAGAGATACATCTCACTCCTCACCGCATTGGGCAGGCTCACGGCCCGAGACTGGACAAGCTGCACGCCACCGCATCACTACATGGTGGCCCCACCACCGCTTGTTCGGCCTCCACGGGCCAGAGCTGTTGTTTGGCTTCGACCTGACTCTCCGTGGGTCAAGCTGAACACTGATGGCTCATTTGATCGCCACACTGGACTTGCCGGAGGAGGAGGCTTGATTCGGGACCATAGCGGCGCCCTCATCACCGCCTTCTACGCGTCCATTCAGGCCTCCTCGAGCTACGATGCAGAGATTCAGGCACTACAGATTGGCCTTCAGATTGCTGTCCACCTCTCTAGTCATATATGGATTGAGCTGGATGCTGCGGCTGTCGCCACCCTCCTGACTTCGGGCCATCAGGGATCGTGGCAGATTCAGCACCCGCTTCTGTGCATTAGAGATCTACTTCAGTCAGTCCACCACAGGATCACGCACATTTTCCGTCACGGGAACAGACCGGCCGATTACCTGGCCAGCCTTGGCGCCACCATACCAGGCACACATACATTCCAGACCGACACTGCTCCACTCCGCTTTCGCACTCTTGTACGGATGGACCAGCTTGGATATCCAGCTTTCCGCTTTCGGTAGCTTAGGATTTCTGTTTTCTTTAGTATAGACATA
>BKCP01000780.1:1144595-1167071 GCA_008636005.1 Striga asiatica | reverse complement strand
AAAACTCAAGTAACCTAGCAGCAAAAAATAAATAACCTAGCAACAAAAGACAACTAATCTAGCAACAAGAAAGAAATAACCTAGCAATAAAATACAACTAACCTAGCAGCATCAGACAACTTACCTGGCAGCATCAGACAATTAACCTAACAACAAAACACAACTAACCTAGCAGCTACAAATAACTAACCTAGCAACAAAAGACAACTAATCTAGCAGCAAGAAAGAGATAACCTAGCAACTTAAGACAACTAACCTAGCAATAAAACTCAACTAACCTAGCAACAAAACACAACTAACCTAGCATCAACAGACAACTAACCTAGCAACAAAATACAACTAACCTAGCAACAACAGACAACTAACCTAGCAACAAAAGACAACTAACCTAGCAGCAAGAAATGCTCTCACTTCTCTCTAGGATTCTCTCTCTAGTTTTTTTCAACCAAACCTTCCACCCTCACCCCCGACCTTTCCACCCCCTCAGCCATTACCCCTGACTAGCCACCACCCCGACCGCCGTCGCCGGCGGCCGCCTCGGTCGTCGGGGCTTAATTTCTTTTTTATTATTATTCATATTTGATTTTGTTTTTCAATCCTCTACTTTCTATTCACGTCCAGTCATAGATCTTCAGTCCAATTCCCCGGTCAACAGACAAACCTCAACATCTATTCAAGCTTCGGAAGTGGAGCTTTTCCTTTCTCAACCGACAGTGTGTTGTAGCAAATTATTTTATTTTTTTTTTACCGAGTACCGAATCGAAGGATTCGTTCCCCGGGTCGATCTCTCGAGGAAGACGGTTCTGAATTTAGCGTTGGTCTTGATCACACACGAAAAGAAAATAAGTCCTAAACACTCTAATCACGATTGATTTGGGGAATCAACTAAGACAAGCTAGAACTAGAAAAACAATTTAAAGAAATAGCAATTAAATTTCTAGAGAAAAAGAAGAAGGTCTAGTGGTCGGGAAATCTCATCAAGTCTTAAACTATGTTGAACGCTTATTTGTTCGGTTACGAGATTAAACAAGCCTACACGTCTAGAGGGCTATGCTCAATAACTCTTCGTAACAAGAGCACAAACATAAACGATAAACTCATTCAAACAAGCAACACATAGACAATACTTTTACAAACATGTCTACTCTATACGAGCCTAAATCGACCGACGTCTCCCCTTTCGGTTCTAAACGTCGATTAACTAGGTTAGAATGGTGATCAATCAACTAACCATATAATTCACACAACTCGTATAGATTGAACAAAACACATTCCTCAAAATTCAAAACAAGAATCAAAATCCGTAACCCTAGGTGAATGGATTACCTGATGCTTAGATTCAATTTCATGTTAACCAGAATTAAGAACATAAAACCAATCAACAATAATAAAATAGAATTGAAAAACTTACAATCGGATGAAGAGTTGCAAGATTTCAATCCAAATATCTTTGTGTCCAACAATGCAAGCATGAGAGAAAAAAAAGAAAAGCGGAGAAATTTTATCCTAACAATATTGAGTTTTTGGAGAGAAAAATTGAAAGGAACGATATTGGGGATTGTTCCCACGAGTCTAAGGATCGTTTTGATATATAGTGCGCGAAAAACGGAGCTAAAACGAGTAAAAACGGAGAAAAATAAAAACAGGGTCGAACAGGTCGCGAGTCGCGAGTCTGACGGGCCGTGGGGTCGCGCAGCTGGTCGGAGGCTCTGTTAAAGTCGCGAGTCGCGCCATTAAACGTTTCGGGCTCGTTTGGGCTCATCCGAAGTCGGAATTGAGTTCCGTTTTTTGCTACGCGTCACTAACGAACCCATCTATCCAATTGTGCTCTCGAAATCAACTTTTCTTGAAGATAAAATTCGCCCGAAGCTCCCGACCTACACACCAAGAACGACAAAACACGAAGAAAACTGGAAAAACAAACGAAAAAACACCTAAAGACTCAAAATAAAGAAAAACACATAATAAAACACGAAACAAACTAAAAACGAAGGAAACAATCTAAAACGGGGGATAGAGAAAAACAAAACGAGCACGAAAAATGCAACAAAAATAGGACAAACAACTCCCACACACTTAAACCTTTGTTCGTCCCGAACAAAAAGAAAAGAAAAGAAAATGCACAAAATTAAAACCTGAGCATGAACAACAGTCATTAACAAGATAAGCTTCAAAATGTTCAACTTCAACAACAAGCATTCAAATGGCATATACGAGCATCACACAACTACATGCTTGATCACTATACTTTGATATGACGTTCTCTCAAGTATGGGAATATATATGTGTGCCTCACTCAAATTCTTATACAGATAAAGATAGGTGCACTCAAATTGGTCGATAACAAGTTCAATTATAGGCTTGTCCATTGTCTAACTTCTACTCTAAATTAATCAAAAATCGAAACTAGTGAATCAAAAGGTCTTTCAGGGTTGTAACGTAGGCTCTTTGGATAGGTAGGATAAATTTAGGCTAAGTGGCTGGAATTCAAAACTCAAACTCCTAACCCACGAACTTCAAGCTCAACCGGTTGCTCAAACATACCGGATCTTCCCCCACACTTCTCCTAAGAACGAACGTTTCACCCGATTTATTTTCTTTTGCCTTTTGCTTTATTTTTTTCTTTTTTTTTCTTTTTTTTTGTGTGCGACCTTTTTTGGTCACTTTTTTTTCTGTTTTTTTTTTCGGTAAACCTCTTTGGACATTTACATCCATTCGGCTACATCTTCTTTTTTTTTTTCTTGGAATATAAACAAAACTCCACAATCATCCCCTCCCGTTCTCAACCCGAAACTAAACAATGTCATCATCACGAGGTTATATATATAAAAATAATAATTAGGCTCAAAAGGGCAACTAGGGAATAACTGCAGAAAAAACAAGGATCGAAAAATAAAAAAAAAATGCATTAATCATATTCACAGTTCAAAACTCAAATTTATTCATTTCGATGCAGACTCAGGGCAAGTTCTAATCAAACAAGAGCACGACCAGTGTATCTCAAGAAAGAAATAAGGCTCAAACCTCACAAGGTAGATATATGAATGCCAATCAAAGTAATCGACCAAGCATTTCATCACGCTATGCCTCATATGACCAACATCACAACTCATCGAATTCATTAAACAAGTCTTAACTAATCTTGAAATTTCAAAAGTCCATACTCACAAAAACACACAAAACCTACACTAGACCGGTCCACCACATAAGCATGCAAAATCTACGTAAACTCCCCCACACTTAAAATGAGGCAATGTCCTCATTGCTTCAACACAAAACCAGGAAGTCAAATAATAGGACCAAGCAATTTCACATAATGAACCAACCCTAGCAGCTAACACAAGAACACCAAACTCAGAAGAAAGGACAGAAAGAAGAAGAAACACAAAAAGATAAAAAGAGAAAAGAGTACGCAAACCGAAGATGCTTCGAATGTAGTAAGCATTCCCATGCAGGCCTTTCGCCCATGCTTAACCCAGAACTGCGACACGTCCTGCCAAGAAAAACACAAAACTCCAAAACTCCCATTATTCAAAGATAAAACTAAAAAAAAAAGCAAAAAGAAAATAATTAAGAAAACGATAAATCACTTGGGTTGCCTCCCAAGAAGCGCTTGTTTAACGTCATTAGCTTGACAAAACCTGGGTACAAATCAGTCAGGATCCAGAAAGAAGTGGCGATCGTGCCATGCCTTCGTGTTTTCCAGAAGTGGTAGCATGGGAAGATTTGCGAGAAGGCTGGCACGGTGGATCCGGGTGGCTATGTTCTTGGTGAACCGGGTTCGGGCACTAGAAATTCCCAATTCTAGACGCAGAGCTTTTCCCACGCGAGCTCTGTCGACAACCTCCGGGACTATAAGGATATCTGTGGAGCAAGTCGAATCGAATGCTCCCCACTTCGTAACACAGTGCAACGGCCTCGAAGAAGGATGCTCCAACTCGGAGGTGGGAGGTGGGACTTGAGAATCAAGCCTATGGATCTCCTCTTCTGAAATATCATCAACGTCTGGATAGAGGTCATCATATTCTTCATCGGCCTCACACATTTGCTTCAACATACGGGCTTGAGTATCAAGCATAAAGTGGGGGTCGGCGACTTGTGCCTCGATTGAGTCGATGTGTGCTGTAAGAATCTCCATTTGTGTGCCCAGTCGAGCACATCTGAGCTCAATCTCCACATCTCGAGTGGCCTGGGCAGATATGCGAGCAAGGATGAGGTCGAGCTTTTCATCGTATGTCAAAGCAGCCTCCCGAGGTTCATCTCTAAGTATAGATTCGCCTTGAGCGGTGGGCTCGGGAGTGACATTGTTAACTCGATCCTCTAAGGCGTGCACGCGCTCCACAAGGTTCTCGATTCTGAACTCAATATTGCTCCTACAGGCCGCTTGGGAGGCTAAAAGAGCGAGGGCCTGGTCGAGCTTGGCATTGTACTCTGAGGAATCTTCGAGGGGCTCACATGACTGCTCAACAGGTACAGACTCCCATTGCTGCTCGTAAGGATATGACCAAGTCTAGCCATAGTCCCAAGAATCGTGGTATGGAGGTGACTGATGCGGATGGGTACACCGAGTTGCGGTCTCTTCATCCTGAGCTAACCGGGATGACGCGAATTCATAGATACGGTCGAGCTTCTCGTTGAACTCGTGGGACTCATAAGCGTGTTCGACTGTGTAGGGATCCCAGTACTGCTCGGAAGAATATGAATATGATTGGTTGTGATACCCGGCGTGATAGCTCGGCTCGTAACCCCAAGGTTGGGTGTGCGGATAGGGACAAGTACGGTTGAAGTTCATATCTCCTGCACACCAAAATAGAACAACCGCACGTAGCCACGAAAAGAAAGGGGAAAAGGAAGAAAACTAAAACAGAAACATAAAGAAAAACAAAGATGCAAACAAAGGACACGAACACGAAAAACACGAAATAAAGAGAAACACAGAAAATAAAATCAACACCAGAACCAAATATCCTACTTGCCTTCCCCGGCAACAGCGCCAAATTTGTTGTAGCAAATAATTTTATTTTTTTTTACCGAGTATCGAATCGAAGGATTCGTTCCCCGGGTCGATCTCTCGAGGAAGACAGTTCGGAATTTAGCGTTGGTCTTGATCACACACGAAAAGAAAATAAGTCCTAAACACTCTAATTCCGATTGATTTGGGGAATCAACTAAGACAAGCTAGAACTAGAAAAACAATTTAAGGAAATAGCAATTAAATTTCTAGAGAAAAAGAAGAAGGTCTAGGGGTCGGGAAATCTCATCAAGTCTTAAACTATGTTGAACGTTATTTGTTCGGTTACGAGATTAAACAAGCCTACACGTCTAGAGGGCTATGCTCAATAACTCTTCGTAACAAGAGCACAAACATAAACGATAAACTCATTCAAACAAGCAACACATAGACAATACTTTTACGAACATGTCTACTCTATACGAGCTTAAATCGACCGACGTCTCCCCTCTTGGTTCTAAACATCGATTAACTAGGTTAGAATGGTGATTAATCAACTAACCATATAATTCACACAACTCGTATAGATTGAACAAAACACATTCCTCAAAATTCAAAACAAGAATCAAAATCCCTAACCCTAGGTGAATGGATTACCTCATGCTTAGATTCAATTTCATGTTAACCAGAATTAAGAACATAAAACCAATCAACAATAATAAAATAGAATTGAAAAACTTACAATCGGATTAAGAGTTGCAAGATTTCAATCCAAATATATTTGTGTCCAACAATCCAAGCATGAGAGAAAAAAAAAAGCGGAGAAATTTTATCCTAACAATATTGAGTTTTTGGAGAGAAAAATTGAAAGGAACGATATTGGGGATTGTTTCCACGAGTCTAAGGATCGTTTTGATATATAGTGCGCGAAAAACGGAGCTAAAACGAGTAAAAACGAAGAAAAATAAAAACAGGGTCGAACAGGTCGCGACTCGCGAGTCGCGAGTCTGACGGGTCTGGGGTCGCGCAGCTGGTCGGAGGCTCTGTTAAAGTCGCGAGTCGCGACGTAGGCTCGCGAGTCGCGAACATCCTGGATCAAGTAAAGGCCTTAGGTTTTCAACAAGCTACTGCTCTTTTCTCTCGCGACTCGCGACTTTGGACTGCACTGCGCCATTTTATGTTTCGGGCTCGTTTGGGCTCATCCGAACTCGGAATTGAGTTCCGTTTTTTGCTACGCGTCACTAACGAACCCATCTATCCAATTGTGCTCTCGAAATCAAATTTTCTTGAACATAAAATTCGCCCGAATCTCCCCACCTACACACCAAAAACGACAAAACACAAAGAAAACCGGAAAAATAAACGAAAAAACACCTAAAGACTCAAAATAAAGAAAAGCACATAATAAAACACGAAACAAACTAAAAAAGAAGGAAACAATCTAAAACGGGGGATAAAGAAAAGCAAAACGAGCACGAAAAATGCAACAAAAATAGGACAAACACAGTGCGTAAAGCTTTATCTGCCTTTCTCGTAAACCAAAAAAAGGAAAAAATGGATGGAGAATTTAAAAATGCAGAAGAAGGAGAAATTATCGAAATCTTGACCAAAGTCAAGTTGAGGATTCGTCGCCGGAGATAGCCCTCGAGTCACAACAACAAGACCAAGGAAAAGCCGAAAAAAATGAGAAATATTTAAAAAAGAAGGAATCTCAGCCCATAAGCCCCCCCTCGGTATCCCGACAAAAAAATTCTGCCTCACCGGAAAGTACGTCACAGGGACCCTCGTCGGCAAAAGGGACCTCGTCGGCACAAGTCGGAGGTGGCACAAGACAGCCGCAGTCCAGTGACCGACCCTTAGTGAATTTTCCGGCGGAAAAAGGAAGCTCTGGGCTTTTGACTGATGCGACACAGGGGCCCTCAACCGGAATCGACGCGGGCCGGACGGAGGTCTCCTTGAATCCGCTAACAGAAAGCTGAGGGTTTGCTCCGCCATTGATTTCAGGCCCGCCTGAAAAGAAGAAGTCCGCCGACAAGCTCCTTGTGTTGACTGGTCAACATCAGATCCCCACTTCGCAGCCTTTATTCAATTGCCAAATGGTAGGGTTTGTAGAGACAAGTGGAGACGTGGCCAAGCCAAGTGGGAATCTATTGGGCCTTTGTGTTAATTCGGTCCAAAACTCATCCCATCTTGATAATTCTTTCCAAACCTCTGACCCAGCACACCGCGCGACCCATTTAAATTCCAAAAATCTCAGCCCATCTAAGGACTTTACACTACATCCTAACCCACAGCCTATCCTGGGTCTCGATCTCTCAACCCAAAAGAAACGGCCCATATCTTTCAGCCCCTCGTTGGGCCTTCTATTTTACGGGCCTGATCAACCTACCATTCCTCAGCCCACCACCCAGTCCTCTCAGCCCAACCCAACATCCCAACCCATCTCCATCATCAAACCTGTCACCCCCGCAAGCTCCATTCTCACTGCTGATAGCAGACAAAAACCAGACAGCGGCCACCTGACCTTCGCCGGTGCCGACGGCGACACGGCCACCGGAAAAGTAAGTCCGGCTGGAAACACAGCCGGAGCTAATCCGCGGGTAATCACAATGAGCGGAATTCTAGGCCCTAGTCCAAATTTGGTCTCTCCGGCTGTGCACCTCGCCGGAGTAGCCCCCTCCCCCACCGGAGATTCTGAACTGGCCACCAGGCAAGAGCGTGAAGAAGGAGTGGCCAACTTCTCCGGACCCTCCCCGAACGGGACACCGCCGACGGGCCCACCAACAGCAAACCCCGCTACACCCGGATCTCCGCCGGGCACTTCCACTGGTCCGCTCTCTTTCCGAGAGGCCATTACGGGGAAGAGAGATGACGTTTTGAGTGGCAATATTACCCCGCGACCGACACCCAAGGAGTTCCTCTTTGAGGGGGATTATGACCAAGCTTGCGGGACCATCATCCGCTCGGAGGGGAACAGAGTGAAGGTCCGATTCTCACAGGCCGAAGCTGACACCCTCGCAGGTAAGTTAGCGATCACACTGGTCTTTAAGTTCACCTATGCTATCCCTCCCCCCCGAGACCTAGCTGCTGGATTAAGAAAATTGGGATTTAAGGGTAGGTTCTCATTTAAGTGGTATAACTTCAATCATCTTCTAGTCACTTTTAATCTCTCCGAAGATTATAATGAGGCATGGCTTAGGACTTTTATTTCTGTGTGTGGATTCCCAGCTAGGGTATTCAAGTACACTTCCGGGTTCAACCCGAAGACGGAGACGTCGGTCGTCCCCATGTGGTGCCGCCTCCCTGGCCTCCCACCACATCTGTATGACCGAGATTTCATCACCACACTTGCTAAGTATGTCGGAAAACCGGTCCGCATTGATGCCCCAACTGCTCTCCAGTCCAGGGCTAATATGGCGCGGTTCCGTATAGAGATTGATCTCAGAGTGGAGCCTATCCACGAGATTGAGATTGAGCAGGGTTCGGATACCTTTGCTCAGTAGGTGATCTACGAGAAGATCCCCGCTTTCTGTTCCGCGTGCAGTCATGTTGGTAATATAGCGGCCGACTGCTATATCAGTGGCAATAAGCCACGACCCGCTCTGCCTCAGCGCCGTCGTACGGCCCAGCCGAGACCCTCCAACAGCCAGAGGGAACCGAAGGGAAAGGGCAAAGGCCCTCTCCAGACACCCAGCTCCCCAAAGGGGGCCACGGATAAGGGCAAGGCGAAGATGGACGCCACTGCCCAAACTAGGAAGGACTCTCATCCTGACCAGTCAGACCGATTGATCATAGTTGGGCCCAAGGCCAAGACTACGGGCTTTATTCCCAGAGAGACACTTCAGTCGGCCTTCAAGGCCAAACACTCGTCCTTTGCACCCCTCTCCCCCGAGTCAAAGGATGAGGCTGAGCCTTCCTCTAGGGACCCACACGGTCTCACGGATCTTGGCCTTTTAGAGAACGACGACCTCCTAGTAGATGATCTAGAGCAGCCGGCCACTTTGCCCACTGGCCCGGCCACCCATTTATCTCATGACAGCATTCGTGATGCTGTTCCTTTGTCTGTCCTCCCACATAGCCAGGATTTCTCACTAGAAATGAGGACAGCTCCTGCCACCGCTTCCTCGAAAGGGGAATTGCCGGCTCACCTCCCCTCTGCGGAGATTGAGATTTCGACTGAGCCTATAGCTCTCCAGCCACACTCTGACGGCGAAGCACTCGAGCGCTCTGCCAGATGGAGTCTCTTTCCCTCTTCTCTCTGAGCAGGCATGCGGTCTTAACCGCGCTCAGCACGAAGTCTCGTGCGAGAGTTTTGCCTCCAATGCTTTCGTGTACCATGACAGACAAGAGGCATGCCCGGACATGGGGCAGGCACCTAGTGTCAGTCTTGGTCAGACTGCTCAGCCTGACGATTCGCAGGCCACGAGCGCATTCCGAGGGCGTTCCCCCTCGAATACCATACCCACACCGCGAATGACGAGGCGGACTGTCTATCCGGTTCTTTGTCGATCCTCTCACCACCTCTCCCCACCTTCAGGTGGTCTGACTCAGCCTCACCACAGGCGGACCTCGTCCGGTGGCTATTCTGATTGCTGATATGTCTATCACGTCCATTACTTGGAATGGACGGGGACTGGCTAATAGGGCCACTCTCGCTCACCTTCGCTCTCTCATTCGTGATCATAGATTGGATTTTGTTGGCTTTATTGAGCCGATGATTCGCACCCCTGACTTTGACTATTTCTCACGTTGTCTTGGTTTTCATTCGGGCGTGGGTAACATTTCTCATAAGATCTTCTTCTTCCACTCGCGTGATTACACTTGTCGGGTCCTCCGGGACACCGATCAGGTGCTTCATGTCGAGCTTTCTGCTGGCCATCTCAATTAGTCCATATTTCACACTTTGGTTTACGCCAAGTGTAATAGAGTCGGAAGATACGATCTGTGGGACACCCTGCGTGAGATTGTTGAGAGTATAGAGGGATTGCCATGGATGGTTAGTGGCGATTTCAACATCTTTCTGCACCCCGATGAGCGTGTGGGTGGCCGCACTGACCGGTCCCGGGAGATGTGGGACTTTGCTCAGACTGTGGCGGACTGTGAGTTGATAGATGCTGGATGTGAGGGTGATCCCTTCACGTGGGTTAGGGACGACCTCAAAGAGAGGCTCGACCGTGCTTTGGTCTCTGAAGCGTGGTCGAAGGTGTTTGCGGTCACGACCGTCACGCATCTCACTCCTCATTAGGTGTCATTTCTCGAGCACTCCCCGCCGCGCTTCCTTTAGGTTCCAGAACATGTGGGTTCGCCACCACTCTTTCCATGACACTGTCAGGGATTCCTGGCTTCAACCGACTGGGCTCTTCGGGATGCGCAATCTCGAAGCTAAGCTCGGCATATTACGGCGTAGGTTGAGACAGTGGAACTGGGATGTTTTTGGAACCTCCATCATCGCCTTTCTGTGGCTCAGAGTGCGCACGCGGAGGCTGAGTGGGCCTATGACCTGGATCCCATTCTGGAGAATAGGACTGCGATGCACCGCTGCAACGCCGAGTACCAGCTCCGACTCCTTATGGAGGAGGATTTCTAGAAGCAGAAGGCGGCCGTTCGTTGGGTGGTAGAGGGAAAGCGGAACACTAGGTTCTTCCAGGGCTTCGTTAGACAGAAGCGTGCTAACTCGTACATTCATAGCATTGAGGCAGATGGGTCATCCCTGACCCAGGAGTCTCAGATTCGGGAGTCGGCTATTGCTCACTTCCAGACCCTCTTCACCTCTGACAGATGGTCCCTCGCTACCCCGACCGTCTCTCTCTTCCCTACCATCCATCCTTCGGTCGACCTTGTCGACCTCTGTGAGCTTCCGAGCAGGGAGGAGGTTAGGGATACTGTTTTTGGGATTGATCCCAACAGCGTTTCTGGCCTCGATGGGTTCTCTTCTCTCTTCTATCAGGTCTGCTAGGATATAGTCGAGCCTGATGTTGAGGAGGCGGTATTGGATTTCTTCACCGGTCACCGGATGTCGGATTCCTTCATGGCTACCTCTGTCGTCTTGATTCCCAAAAGACCCAATCCGAGCTCTTGGTCCGACTACAGGCCCATCAGTCTGTGTAACGTGACCAATAAGCTTATTTCGAAGATTCTTAACGGCCGTCTTTCCCCTATTCTCCCCTTCCTCATCTCTCCGAACCAGAGTGGCTTCGTCAAGGATCGGGTCATTAGTGATAACATACTTTTGGCCCAGGAGATGATCCACGATATCTCCCATGCAGACTGGAAGCGGGCTCCGAACATTGCGCTAAAGCTAGATATGGCTAAGGCGTATGATAGAGTGGAGTGGCCGTTTCTTAGGGAGGCACTGGCTAGGATGGGATTCTCGGAGCGATGGATCAGCTTTGTAGAGGCGTGTGTGGAGCATTGCACGTTCTCGGTCCTGGTTAATGGCAGCCCCACAGATTTTTTTTCCCTCATCTAGAGGCCTTAGACAGGAAAACCCCCTTTCCCCGTCCCTTTTTGTTCTTGCGGCGGACTACCTCTCTCGCTGCCTCGATGGCTTTATCCGCGACTATCCCCAGATGACATATAGCACCCGTGGCTATGGTCCCCCCGTCTCGCACTTATCTTATGCGGATGACATCATCATCTTCACTCGTGCGGATGATGATGGGCTGATCGAGCTTATGCACCTTCTGGAGCATTATAGCTCGGTTACTGGCCAGCTGATCAGTGTGCAGTAGAGCACCTTCACCCTCTCCTCCTCCAGCGCGGACAGGTGGGCTCAGCGAGTCCACGAGATCACTGGCTTTGCGCACGGCGACCTTCTTATTACCTACCTTGGTGCCCCTTTATATAAGGGCAACCTCACGAGAGAGCTCTTTGCGGGCATCAGGCAGAGGATTATCGATAGGATTTCTAGTTGGTCGCATAGACATATTTCGTTCGGTGGTCGGCTTGCTCTGATCAAGAGCACCCTTAGCTCCCTTCCGCTGCATTTACTTATGGTCCTCGACCCTCCTAGGTCCACCCTTGACGAGATTGACCAGATCATGGCTCGTTATTTCTGGGGTTACGAGGATGGTTCGGGGAGGGGGAGACGTACCCACTAGGTGAGTTGGGACTCTATCTGCCGCCCTCTCCCTGAGGGTGGCCTTGGCATCCGTCGCCTTAGGGATATTATTACTGCCTTCTCATACAAGTTGTGGGGGCGCTTCAGGGAAGGAAAGTCGCTTTGGGCCCAGTACCTTCGCGGCAAGTACTGCTCTAGACGCGCCAACCACCCTTGTTGGGTAACGGCGGTTGCGTATGAAAGCAGACAGTGGCGGCATCTTACTAGGGTTGGTAGGCGCGCCCAGGATCACATTTTTTGGGTTTTGGGGGTTGGCGAGGTTAGTTTCTAGGATGAGTGGTGGTTAGGTGATAGGCCGTTTTCTAGAGATAGGCAGGTGTCGCATTCCCCCTACCTGCTTGTGCGCGACCTTTGGACGGACGGGTCGTGGGATAGGGGGAAGCTTGATAGAGAGTTGGGCTCCGGGGCGAGTTTCAGTGAGCAGTTTTTAGATAGGATCCAACAGATACCCATCTCGGGGGACGGTTCGGATGGTATGAGGTGGAGACTTACATCATCGGGTGTGTTTTCTACTACCTCGGCTTGGGAGCAGATCAGGCTGAGAGATCGGCTGAATCTTCTCTTCAGAGCCATCTGGAGCGACCTTTTCACCCCTACCATATCTGTTTTCCATTGGCGCCTCCTCTTGCGCCGGATACCAGTGGACACTGTGTTACATGCGAGGGGGATCTCCTTCCCCTCCCGATGTGTGTGTTGTTCTGAGACCGGACGTCATGAGAACAAGACCTTTACCCACCTTTTTCTAGAGAGTGAGATTGTGAGGAGAGTGTGGGAGCATTTTGCTACTTGGACTCATATATCCCTACCCTCCACAGACAGTTTTATTGAGCTCCTGAGTTTTTTCTCACAGAGCATACAATTTAGACACGTGAGCTTCCTCATTCCTTGTCTGATCCTTTGGTTCACCTGGACGGAAAGGAATAGTGCGAAGCATAGGGATATTACTTTCTTGCTTTCTCACATTGTTTTGCAGGTGGAGAGACACGTTTTGTTAGTGTTATATACTGAAAGCTTGGCTTTGCATGTTATTACACATTTACCCTTTATGAATGAGAATCATGTTAGATTAAACAAGTTCTACGTTCTGTTGTTCTGCACTTAGATGGAGTGGGTCGTCATCGGGCGAACCGAAGATCACTCTGTCAGTTACTTGCGAATAAGAATAGTTGTTCACAACCTAGATGGACATGAACACTCCATCCGAACGGTTGTAGTGTCAACTGTACAATTTGTCTTGACTGATTAGTTGCACTAGTACATTTATGTATTGAACAGGATCCCAGAGAGGAGAAGTTCATTTTATACTGATCGTCGTAAATGAACTAGGCCTCGGTTAATTACTGCGTTCTCTTAACCCGTAAGATATTAAACAGGCAGATATATATAATATATATTACTTTGATTCACATGGGTGAGGTTCAGTTCGCTGGATTAATATTCCTACTGTTTTGGGTAATATTATTATATATAGGATGTGCTGTTAGGATATTTACGGTCACCATGTGCGTTAGTTTGATGATGTCCCCGGAGTGAGTTCATGAAGGATTGTTATGCTAAACCCTGCAGGTGGATTAAATTCCGGCATAATAAGAATGTGATGAACGAGCGCTAGCTTCGGTGAAATAATAATAAATTAATTAATTCTTGATTGTCAGTAATCGAATTAATTAATGGACATTATATCTTAAACGTGGGGAGGTAAATCGAGTAATTATTATTGGATTCTGAAATGTAATTTGGGCTAGGGAAAGGGAGTGCAATAATATAATGTTGGTGGCCCATTAATATTATTTAATTAATTAGAGGAGTGGGTTTGGCCCACAGTTAGTCTAATTAATTAAGGAGCCTTTTTCCTAATCTCCTTAGTGTCCCTATTGTAGCTCTATATATACATCATTAAGCTCATGAGAAGAGAATCCCAATCATATTCACGAGATATACACGCCCCACGCCTCTCTCTCTCTCTCTAGATCTCATTCGAGTTTTATCTTCTTCTTGTTGCTCCACTGGTACAAGTTGAAGAAGGGTGTATTGAGTAATACAGTAGAAGATCTGTAGGTAAACCGAGACGAAATATATTTTGACCTACAGAACTGACCGGAAGTCCGATGGAGACGTATAGTATACCCAGACGACCGTCTCGACGAGAGCTTTCCATCACCGTGGACGACGCCGGAATCCGACGCCGCACGCGCCCTCACGCGCCGCCGGAAGGAGCCTGACTGCAAAAACTCGTTTTGATCTGTTTGCATCCGTTTGATCCGATTTTGATCTGATCTTGTTCGTGCAACCCAAGACGTGATTTGCGGTCAATCACTTGTGGTCAACCGTTCGTGGTCAGCCAGATCTACATAAATTTTAAGCCGTAAGTTCTCCACGTCAAACCTTTAGATCCGTTGTGCATAGGTTTACGTTTACTATTGAATTCGTGATTTGTACATAACGAGATCCTCAGAGATCCCAACATGTTTCGCTACTCACAGCGTTGGGCAGGCTCTCTGCACGTGAGTGGACAGGCAGCACGCCACCGCACCGCTACAGGGTGGCTCTCCCTCTGCCTGTTCGGTCCCCTCGGCCCAGAGCTGTTGTTTGGCTTCGACCCGACTCTCCTTGGGTCAAGCTGAATACCGATGGATCTTTTGATCGCCATAGCGGTACTGCCGGAGGAGGAGGCTTGATCCGGGACCACAGTGGAGCTCTTATCACCGCCTTCCACACATCCCTTCAGGCATCCTCGAGCTACGATGCAGAGATTTAGGCATTACAGATTGGCCTTCAGATTGCTGCCGACCTCTCTAGTCATATTTGGATTGAGCTGGACGCAGCGGCTGTCATCACCCTCCTGGCCTCGGGTCATCAGGGCTCGTGGCAGATTCAGCACCCACTTATGCGCATTAGAGATCTACTTCGGTCTGTCCATTACAGGATCACACACATCTTCCGTGAGGGGGAACAAACCTGCTGATTACCTTGCCAGTCTTGGCGCTACCATACCAGACACGCACACGTATCAGACCTACACTGCTCCACTCCGTCTTCGCACGCTAGTTCGGATGGATCAGCTGGGATATCCATCGTTTCGATTCCAGGAGATTAAGCTTCTGGTTTTTGTCTTCTTAGACCATTCATTTATTCCGGGCACCTGTTAGCCCGATGACAGACCTTGTGCAGCAAGAAATAAATAATCTAGCAACAAAAGACATTTAACCATGAGTGGTGTAGTGGTTGCATTGCTTGTCTTGCTTCCATGAGGTACCAGGTTCGAATCCTATGAGTTCCAATATTTTTTATTTTTATTTTTTTTTTAAAAAAAACGTAGCAACAAAAGACAACTAACCTAGCAACAAAAAAGAGATAACCTAACAACAAAAGACAACTAACCTAGCAGCAAGAAAAAACTAACCTAGCAACAAAAGACAACTAACCTAGCAACAAAACACAGTGGAGCTCTTATCACCGCCTTCCACACGTCCCTTCAGGCCTCCTCGAGCTACGATGCAGAGATTCAGGCATTATAGATTGGCCTTCAGATTGATGCCGACCTCTCTAGTCATATTTGGATTGAGCTGGACGCTGCGGCTGTCGTCACCCTCCTGTCCTCGGGTCATCAGGGCTCGTGGCAGATTCAGCACCCGCTTATGCGCATTAGATCTACTTCGGTCTGTCCATTACAGGATCACACACATCTTTCGTGAGGGGAACAGACCTGCTGATTACCTTGCCAGCCTTGCCGCTACCATACCAGACACGCACACGTATCAGACCTACACTGCTCCACTCCGCCTTCGCACGCTAGTTCGGATGGATCAGCTGGAATATCCATCGGTTCGATTTCAGTAGATTAGGTTTTGGTTTTTGCTTTTCTTAGACCATCCACTTATTCCGGGCACCTGTTAGCCCGATGACAGACCTTGTACTATTTTCATTTGTTGTTTTCGTTACTGTATTGTTTGGATTGTGAGACTATGTTGAGTGTTTTGACCTATTTTAGGGCTATGATCTATATACAGCTTGGGGATCCAGCCTAATCCCCCCCCCCTCCCATTTTAGGGCTATGATCTATAGTCAGATTATCAGGTCTGCTGGGATATAGTCTGTAACACCCCGCTTATCAGGGTAAATTTTTCGCAACTTTTACTTCGAATATACTTAATTCTTTCGAAATCTTTTGCGACTAACTCGGGATGCTACTCAAACTCATCATATTGAAAATCCGTTTATCTTTAAACTTTTGTCTTATACTTCTTTATACATAATTAAAACAGATTTCCTTTAAACTTGCATTTAAAATACCATAATCATATTTCTCATAATGGTAAAAAGTTGAAATATGAAATTCATTAAAATGCAAATTCAATACTTAATGTGCATAGCGGAAATACTTGAAAACGTGGTTAATTATACAGAATGTTATAAATGTCCGTATCAAAGTTTGTCTTCATCTGAGTCCACTATCCACACCAACACTGCTCCACTCACACCTCCTCTTCGACCTGTTACCTGAAACTAAAACTCATGGGGGTGAGTAACGAATATGGATAATCATAAACCGATATTTGATCGGTAACTTAAACTTTTCTCTTATCTTGCCGATAGTTAATCGGATACGTGTGCACACTCTGATGGATATTTCTAAGGCACCTAACGGCCTCCATCAGAACTTAGGATATAATCTCTGAGAACAAATTAATGCCTCCTCATCCCAAGCGTAATAAACTTAAACTTTAGGATATACTCTGAGACAACTGATGGTCTCCTCATCCCATATGACATCAATATCGTACTCAATGTGATACCCATTCAGGGTCCCCACCTTTTTGTCTTTGAAATCATTTGAAAAACGATAAGTGCTGTACTGGTACTGTATCTGCAAGTTACATCAAATATAGACAAATATACTAAGTACTATGCTCATATACTCAATAAGATTTTTAGGATTTTTAACTTATCCAAATCTTATTGAAATTCATTAAACTTGCTTTTTCTCAAGTTTATACTTAACTTCTCTTTTTATTTATACTTAAGGTCAATTACTTAACCTTGTATAAATCATGTCTTCATAAACATTAATATGGTATTATACTTAGCATGTCATAACTCAAATGTGAAAATAACTATATTTCACATTATACTTGATTTAAACTTAAAATATGCTTACTTTTACCAACATCATCAACATGATTTATAAACTTATCTTAACTTAATTTTATCTTTTACTCAATCAAATACTTAATTCCTCATTCATCATATCTCCAAATTGGCTTATACTAAATTTTCACTTAACTAACTTGAAAGTGAAAATAATCTCAAGCCATATCATCTTTTACTCATAACATTTAATCATGATGTTAATATATCATATATAATACAATCTTTATAAAATTGTATACTCAACATATTACACCAAAACATCATCAAATTACTCATCACTTATATGAGAACTATTCATGATCATCTCATTTTAACAACTTAAACATTTCATGAATATTCTTGCATATATACTTATCTTTAGATATATGTCTTCTTATATTCATAACTTATTCATTTCTCATCTTTAAATTATGAAACTTAACAGTCATAATCTCAACTTATAATTAGACATGTCCTCAAAATTTCATAATTTTATCATGCTTATTCATCAAGTTATGAGAATTTAAATTCAATAGTGAACATAAACTTCATCTTACATGTTCATCTTTAAAAATTCATAACTCAAGCTATATTTTGTCAAATCTCTTAATTCTTGTTTTCATGTACTCCTCTTTTACATAATAATCATTCATTTAAATCATACTCTTCCAGCTTATTCATATCTTTATTAACATCTCATCAAATCAAGTACATATATCATATATTTGATCTTGAACAACTTTAACTCTTTATATTCATAGAATCAATTATAAACATAACTTCTATATCATGATATACATACTTATAAACATGTAAACTTATTATCAAAACATGAACTTAAGCATGTAACTTTAAGATAAGTAAATTACCTCCTTCTTGCTAGAATAAAAACTTGATTCTTTACTTCAAATTCTTCACTTCTCCAAAGTTTCTACTACTTATCTCTCTTACACTCTTATATAACTTTTGGTACTTAACTTTGGTGCATAAACTCTGATTTTTAGGCCTCTATTTATAGGCACAATTTGCAAGACATCATAATTGAGTGAAGAAATTAACAAAATAAACAATACAAACTTGTAAAAATAAATATAGATAATAAATAGTATTCTTAACTTGTAAACTTCTCCAACCCATAGTCAATGCTTAGAAAGGCCCCTCTGCTGATCCTAATCTGATCTCAATGATTAAATTCGAGATTTAGTGAAAATTCTCCAATTTATGAAACCAAATTCTGACTTAAAACGAACAGTTACCGTAAAATCGAAAATTCTTACAATTTTCGAATTTCCTTCTTTTCTTTTGGCATTTTTCCTTTTTATGCTGAAAAATTTTTCTTATCTTGTAGTCTACTAAAAATATAGAGAGAAAATAATTTAATTTATTTCTCGGAACTGAAATCGGACATATATTCCGACTACAATCGAAAACCGAAAAAAACGAAAATTCTAAAAATTTCATATTTCTCTCTAATAATTTAAATAGACTAAAATGTCTAAATAAATTTTCTCACTTCTTTGAACATTTATAACTTAAATGTTCATGGATACTTAACCGAACTCAAGACCTAACTTGTCTCGACTCATTATTCTTTTTCTTTCTCATTCAAACTAGAAATGGCCAAATTTACATCCATTTAGCTAAATAAAATGGAATGTTACTTGAACTTGAACTTCATCTTAAATAACTTATTTCAATTTAAAAAACATTAATGTCTAATTAATCCTTATAACTTGATCAATACTCAAAACTAAGCTAGGCTCGAGAATCATTTGCTCGGTAATAATCTTAACTCGTAACCGAACATGCTTGGTTCGGTTCACGACTTATCTTGAACGAGTAATCAAAATATAATCAATTTTTATTATTCGTCATCTTATTATAATTAATCCCATCTTATAAATCCATTTATAAAAATAAACAGACCGGAATTAATTAATTACTGAACTGGCTCGATTACTAAATAAAATTTAACCGATAATACTTTCAACTTAAAGTCGAACTTTTAACTGAATAACTTAATAACTGGGCTCGAAACTAAGAACGAGCATTATTAATAAAAGTAATTAGTTCAAACTTAGAACTAAAATAATTACTTTTATTAATTACTGAAAAGGATATTACATAGTCAAGCCTGATGTTGAGGAGGCGGTATTGGATTTCTTCACCGGTCACCGGATGCCGGATTCCTTCACGGCTACCTCTGTCGTCTTGATTCCCAAAAGACCCAATCCGAACTCTTGGTCCGACTACAGGCTCATCAGCCTGTGTAACGTGACCAATAAGCTTATTTCGAAGATTCTTAACGGTCGTCTTTCCCCTATTCTCCCCTCCCTCATTTCTCCCAACCAGAGTGGCTTCGTCAAGGATCGGGTCATTAGTGATAACATACTTTTGGCCCAGGAGATGATCCACGATATCTCCCATGCAGACTGGAAGCGGGCTCCGAACATTGCGCTGAAGCTAGATATGGCTAAGGCGTATGATAGAGTGGAGTGGCCGTTTCTTAGGGAGGCACTGGCTAGGATGGGATTCCCGGAGCGATGGATCAGCTTTGTAGAGGCGTGTGTGGAGCATTGCACGTTCTCGGTCCTGGTTAATGGCAGCCCCACAGATTTTTTTCCCTCATCTAGAGGCCTTAGACAGGGAGACCCCCTTTCCCCGTCCCTTTTTGTTCTCGCGGCGGACTACCTCTCTCGCTGCCTCGATGGCTTTACCTGCGACTATCCCCAGATGACATATAGCACCTGTGGCTATGGTCCCCCCCGTCTCGCACTTATCTTATGCGGATGACATCATCATCTTCACTCGTGCGGATGATGATGGGCTGATCGAGCTTATGCACCTTCTGGAGCATTATAGCTCGGTTACCGGCCAGCTGATCAGTGTGCAGAAGAGCACCTTCACCCTTTCCTCCTCCAGCGCGGACAGGTGGGCTCAGCGAGTCCACGAGATCACTGGCTTTGCGCACGGCGACCTTCCCATTACCTACCTTGGTGCCCCTTTATATAAGGGCAACCTCACGAGAGTGCTCTTTGCGGGCATCAGGCAGAGGATTATCGATAGGATTTCTGGTTGGTCGCATAGACACCTTTCGTTCGGTGGTCGGCTTGCTCTGATCAAGAGCACCCTTAGCTCCCTTCCGCTTCATTTACTTATGGTCCTCGACCCTCCTAGGTCAACCCTTGACGAGATTGACCAGATCATGGCTCGTTATTTCTGGGGTTACGAGGATGGTTCGGGGAGAGGGAGACGTACCCACTGGGTGAGTTGGGACTCTATCTGTCGCCCTCTCCCTGAGGGTGGCCTTGGCATCCGTCGCCTTAGGGATATTGTTACTGCCTCCTCATACAAGTTTTGGTGGCGCTTCAGGGAGGAAAAGTCGCTTTGGGCCCAGTACCTCCGCGGCAAGTACTGTTCTAGACGCGCCAACCACGCTTGTTGGGTAACGGCGGTTGTGCATGATAGCAGACAGTGGCGGCGTCTTACTAGGGTTGGTAGGCGCGCCCAGGATCACATTTTTTGGGTTTTGGGGGTTGGCGAGGTTAGTTTTTGGGATGAGTGGTGGTTAGGTGATAGGTCGTTTGTCTAGAGATAGGTAGGTGTCGCATTCCCCCTACCTGCTTGTGCGCGACCTTTGGACGGACGGGTCGTGGGATAGGGGGAAGCTTGATAGAGAGTTGGGCTCCGGGGCGGGTTTTAGTGAGCAGTTATTAGATAGGATCCAGCAGATACCCATCTCGGGGGACGGTTCGGATGGTATGAGGTGGAGACTTACATCATCGGGTGTGTTTTCTACTACCTCGGCCGAATCTTCTCTTCGGAGCCATCTGGAGCGACCTTTTCACCCCTACCATATCTGTTTTCCTTTGGCGCCTCCTCTTGCGCCGGATACCCGTGGACACTGTGTTACATGCGAGGGGGATCTCCTTCCCCTCCCGATGTGAGTGTTGTTCTGAGACCGGACGTCATGAGACCGAGACCTTTACCCACCTTTTTCTAGAGAGTGAGATTGTGAGGAGAGTGTGGGAGCATTTTGCTACTTGGACTCATATATCCCTACCCTCCACAGACAGTTTTTTTGAACTCCTGAGTTTTTTCTCACAGAGCACACACTTTAGACACGTGAGCTTCCTCATTCCTTGTCTGATCCTTTGGTTCACCTGGACGGAAAGGAATAGTGCGAAGCATAGGGATATTACTTTCTTGCTTTCTCACATTGTTTTGCAGGTGGAGAGAAACATTTCGCTCCTCACAGCGTTGGGCAGGCTTTCTGCACGTGACTGGACAGGCTGCACGCCACCGCACTGATACATGGTGGCTCCCCCTCCGCCTGTTCGGTCCCCTCGGCCCAGAGCTGTTGTTTGGCTTCGACCCGACTCTCCTTGGGTCAAGCTGAACACCAATGGATCTTTCGATCGCCATAGCGGTACTGTCGGAGGAGGAGGCTTGATCCGGGACCACAGTGGAGCCCTTATCACCGCCTTCCACACGTCCCTCCAGGCCTCCTCGAGCTACGATGCAGAGATTCAGGCATTACAGATTGGCCTTCAGATTGCTGCCGACCTCTCTAGTCATATTTGGATTGAGCTGGACGCTGCGGCTGTCGTCACCCTCCTGTACTCGGGTCATCAGGGCTCGTGGCAGAATAGCACCCGCTTATGCACATTAGAGATCTACTTCGGTCTGTCCATTACAGGATCACACACATCTTCCGTGAGGGGAACAGACCTGCTGATTACCTTGCCAGCCTTGGCGCTACCATACCAGACACGCACACGTATCAGACCTACACTGCTCCACTCCGCCTTCGCACGCTAGTTCGGATAGATCAGCTGGGATATCCATCGTTTCGATTCCAGTAGATTAGGTTTTTGGTTATTGCTTTTCTTAGACCGTCCACTTATTCCGGGCACCTGTTAGCCCGATGACAGACCTTGTACTATTTTCATTTGCTGTTTTCGTTACTGTACTGTTTGGATTGTGAGACTATGTTGAGTGTTTTGGCCCATTTTAGGGCTATGATCTATATACATGTTGGGGATCCAGCCTAATCCCCCGCCCCTCGGGGCGTTGTTTGTTTAAAAAAAAATAAAAAACTAGCAGCAAGAAAGAACTAACCTAGCAACAAAACACAACTAACCTAGCAACAAAAGACAAGTAACCTAGCAGCAAGAAAAAAATAACCTAGCAACTTAAGACAACTAACCTAGCAACAAAACTCAACTAACCTAGCAGCTACAAATAACTAACCTAGCAACAACAGACAACTAAC
>BKCP01000780.1:1066007-1136791 GCA_008636005.1 Striga asiatica | reverse complement strand
TGTTGAGCTTCTCCTCGATCACAAAGCGCAGGCCATCCACTCCCGGGGACTTCTTTATTTTGGTGATTCAACCCCTCTCCCGACAACATGAATATGGGTAAGCCATTTTTGCCTCTCATTACTCTTTCCTCTTTTTTTGGCCCGCAGTCTACTTTTTTTCTATTTTTACATCCGTATTATTATCATCATGTGTTGGGAATATTTATAACTCAATAGTAATGTACGGGGATCAATTCTAATGTTGTGGGTATTGTAAAATGTTTCCCGCTTTCCCCTTCTCTGTTCTTTTATATTTTTCCCATTGCTTCAGATCCTGTTCATGTCTTTTGGGATTTTTTAAGTCGTTTTATATGTACATATACCAAGCGATATATTAGATATATTTAGCTCAAATTGACTTTGTTGATGAGGTCATCGATACACATATTGGGTCGTCTTCTAGAGAATCGGTAGGTCGAGAGATGGCTCCTTGTGAGCGAGCCGATCCCTCTGGGGGTCGAGTGACGAGCTTCAGGTCGACATGGACTATGACCCACTCGAGCGATATAGTAGGTCTCCGCTCATTCCTCGAGGTATACGTTTTCTGTTATATCTCGTGTCATCACCCCTGTTTACGACCTGAATCTTTCCCTTGTAACTTTCGCCAATATAACTAAAATAAACACGATCGATTTTGCTTCAACAGAAGAGGTCGCTAGGTTTCGTACCTATTGTGAGATCCAGAGAACTACACACCACGTTTCCATCAAACCTGTACACAAAACCCCCCCTAAACCCCCCTAAGGGTTTTTATACTTTTTTTGTTGACCAGAGTCATATCAACTTATATTTCCCTACCCGAGCTATCGACTATTACTAACTTGTACAGTCTAGCTATCAACTAATTCTGCCCCAATGTCATTCGTATCATGACTTCCTTCATTAATTATTTTTGCGTGCCATCCTTTCTTTGCTCCAAAAGAGGATTACCAACCCAGACGTCGGTACTGCGGTCTTTAAGCGTCTGCTTGCTGAGAAGGAGGAGAAGATCGGGTCACTTAAGAACGAGGTCGAGTCCCTCAAGAGGACGATCGAGGAGCTAAAGAAAGAGCTTAAGATCGAGAAAAATCAAGTATGGCAAGGTTAGTGACGAGCGAGGAGCTCTATCGACCCAGGCCGACAAGTTGAAGCAGAACCTCGAAGTTGTCGACCGACAGTTAGCCGTACACGAGAAAACGTTCCACAATGAGCTGCTCGAAAATGAAGAGACGGCTAGAGAAGCAGGTCGGAAGTCGTTCTTGTTGTCCTGATTTGCTCGATTTTCATAGAGGCTTACAAGGAATACCTAATCGATCGCTTCGTCAACTCCCTTGCCTTTCTTCAAAAGGTGACACCTAAGGATCATCAACACTTCAGGTTGGCCCTCGACCGAGCTGAAGGCATGTTGGTGTTCATGGGTTTGCCGTCGTTTGAATAGGGATGATAGTGATAGTGCGACTGGGCTACCTTTCCTGGCGGGATGGAATGGAGATCCGAGACTTCCTAAGGGCCATCCCTGGTAGGTCGATGTCATCCCACGAGGTCGTCTCCTAGTCCAGTCTAACCGGTCAACTCCACCTTCCTCCTAGACCGCTTGTGGGTAACACTAACCGGGTTGGGGCCAATGATGTTGCTCCAGGGATGAATAGGGATGGAACAACCCATAACTAGCATTCATTTTTGGATATGTAATAGTTTTGAACTTTATCTGTCGTGTTTATCCTAATAGTTAGATGGTTTGAACTCTATATATTGACCCATTTGCTTTGCTTAATGACGCTCTATAGCTTATTTGGTTGCTCCTTTGCGTGTTTTATCATGTTTCTCCGAATGGGTTCAGGTTATTCCCCAATGGGTCGTTTTCTTGACCACTTAACTATTGGATGTTTCACTAGGCCCAAAGTAGCAATATAATTTAGCTCGTGAAATTGTTAATAAAAATGACTTCGGGCCAATCGTGCTTTAGGTCATCAAATTACTTAGTAAAAACGACTTCGGGCCCATCGTATGTTAGGTTGTTAAATTAAATTCGTAAACGGCATGTTTACTCTAGTTGATCGCTAGCCTATTTTCTATCAGGTCGTTAAAACTGATAAAGTTTAGATCGCTACCCGGTTAATCAGGTCGTTTTTTAGCTGGGCCGGTTGTTAACTAGTTTATATCATTTCACCTAAGGATTTGTTCAATTTGACTTCTTTTCAGGTCATATTATACCATCGGCTAATCGGCCGGTTAAATTTCACTTGTGTTCAAATCATACCAACTGGGTCATATGTATCATTAACGAGCTAGTTACTGTCGACAGGCAAACCGAGTGGATTGTACTACGAAAAATGTATAGGTCGTTTCTTAAATAAATTCAAGCTGAAAGTGGCCTTAGCTCGTTTCTCATGCTACATTAATTGGGTCACGCTTAGAATGGGTATTCCTCACGTCTTGTTATGTTAAAATGAAATTAACTTCAGAATTTTTTAAAGTATTATTTTAAAGTATTATTGAGTCGTATTAGGTCTACCCCACCCGACTTAGCATAAAAGAATTCTTGTCGTTCATAGCGGCTTGAAAAAACTACCCCGCCCGACCTAGCCCTGGTCGTTCATAGCGGATGTGATGCAAGTCTTGCAGTTCGAATAATTTAGGCAATCGTGAATGTATTGCAAAAGAGGATGTGATGCAAGTCTTCATGATAGTTCATTTCCCCATTAACCAAGCAAAAAAGAAAAAAATTGCAAAAAAACGCGATATAATCAAGTTCAAACATAGTATTTCTTATGTTCCATGGTCTAGGCAAAGCTCTCTAGCTCGTATGCTCCTCCCTTGAGGACCCGTGCGATCTTGAATGGACATATCCAAGTTGGGTTCAACTTCCATGTCTTTTAGGTGCATCGGCTTGCTTCCACACTAGGAAGCCGACCTGAAACCTTTGCCATCGAACTTTCTTGTCATGTGCGGCCTTCATTTTTTGCTCGTACATGGCGATCAGAAATCCTATTGTATCCGCAACTCATCAATGATGTCCAAGGCTTCCTTTCGTAGCTATTGATTTTTATTTTATTTAATGCTTCGACTCGTAGAGACCCAATGCTTCAACCATTATTACTGCCTTCATGCCGTAGACCAAGCTAAAAGGAGTTTTTTCGGTCGAACTTTGAGGTGTTATCCGAAACGACCACAAAACTGAGTCCATCTCCTCGACCGAGGCACATGAGGCTTTCTCCCTTGTAGAATAATTAGGTTCATGACTTCGATCTGCCCATTTGCTTGGGGGTGCGCCACAGCAACAAACCTTTGCATTATCTTCATTTCGGAACACCATCAACTGATTTTTGCACCGTTGAACTGGGTATCATTGTTTGAAATTAGTGTCCTTGGTGTGCCATAGATGTTAGAGAGCAAGAAATAAATCACTGCTTCTCTGTTATATGAGCAATGGCCTCCGCTTCGACCCATTTATTGAAGTAGTCGACTGCAACTATCAATCATTTCCTCTATACCGTCACCCGTGGCAAAGGTCCTAAGATGTCGACGCCCCCACTGAGCAAATGGGATTGGTGCTCATTGTTGTCATCTCCTCGGGTTAGTCTATAACCACGTCGTACTTCTGGCATGGTTAGCCAAATGGGATTGTTTGCTAACATTTCTGCAGCATCAGTTCTCATGGTTAGCCAAAAGTATCCTTCTCTCATCACTTTCCTGGCTAAGGCACGTGCTTTGATATGACTGCCACAGCACCCCTCAGGGATTTCCTTAAGTACATAAGCTCCCTCATCTCTGGTTACACACTTCAAGTAAAGTATGGTCCCACGTATGATCTTTGGTACTGGTTAGTATTATGTATGAAGTATTGTGGAGCACATATCTAACACATTTTTCGCAAGCGATTAATGGGTTTCTCTCATTTAGCTAACCACCTCATTAGGTCGACTCTCCAATCGTCCCCCATAGTTATGCTCATGACTAGTTCTAGTGTTAGCATCCATTTGGAGCATATTATTGACCTCGAGCTACAGTCCACTAAAGAGCTAGCTACCTTGGCGAGCACACTCCGCCCTAGCTGAACTATTTCCCATGATAAAAATACTTAACAGCTCGAGGATAGTCTAAGACAATGTGGACATATTTCTTTATCCTTTCTTCCTTTTACTCAAAATCTCTTTGAGACCTGCTCCACTACTAGCTGCAAATCCTAGTGAATTAACACCTTTTTCACTTGTGTGGGGAGGGCGAGCTGAATTCCTTTGATCATGGTCTCGTCGGCCTCATTGGAAGCCCGAAAAGTTAGTTTTACGGCAAACTCTAGATGATCTCTAGAGTGATTATATGGATACCTACCCTGTCTCCTCCAATAGTTGAACTCCCGTCGACATACACTAGCCACTTCCTATGTTTTCGTCAACTGTGAGCTTGAGCTTTGATGGCTCTGCGTGGCACGAATTTTAGGTCGTACTAACCCAACTCAACTGCGTTGTGGTGGGTTGTCTTAGGGTGTCGCAAAGTGGGAGGTTCGTACGGACTACTACTCGATGAACTAAGAAATGAGGTCACAATTTTCGTACTGTAATGATTCGAGCAAGTGCAATCTTCTCAATAACACTCTCAGCTCTTTGCAACAGTCGACTAGTCGACTTGTGTAGCATATATAGGCTTTTGTTGTCGCCCTTCTTCTTTCAACAACACCGAACTTATCGCTGCAAGACGTATCGAAGGATACAAAATTAGCTCGTCGCCTTGCTCTGGTTTTATAAGTAGTAATAAATCAGCTAAAAACTCTTTCAACCGCTCAAACGCTAGTTGTGCTTTTTCAGTCCACACGAATTTAGCTCCCTTCAGCGTCTAGAAAAATGGAAAGCCTGCCGATTGGGCGTTGAGACCCGCTAAACGACCTGCCACCATTTGTGCTTCTATTAAATTCCTGGGATTGGGCGTTGAGACCCGCTAAACGACCTGCCGCCATTTGCGCTTCTATTAAACTCCTGGGTGGCTTCATGTCCATAACTGTTGTTACCTGCGCTAGATTAACTTCAATTCCTCTTTCTGTCACCATGTATCTCAAGATCTTCCCCGATTTGCAAACAAACTTGCGGGATGCAACTTCATCCCGACCTGAGTGTGAGGAAAGTCTCCCTTAGGTCACCTACATGATCTCTCGCATATCGGCTCTTAACCAACATGTCGTTGACGTAAACATCCATGTTTCTTCCGATCTGCTCTTTCAACATTTGGTCAAATAACCGTTTGTAAGCGGCGCCTGCATTCTTGAACCCAAAGGGCATGAGTACGTAACAATACGTACCCCTCGTTGTGACGAAGCTTACTCTCTTCTGATGATCTAATGGTACCTTGAGATGCGTCAATCATACTCAACAGCTCGCATCCTACAAGATGGTCGATCCGCAGCAGGGGATAGTAATCTTTTGGACAAACTATGTGGAAAATGAATGCACATTATCCACTTGTCTAACTTAACTCTTTCTTGACCATTACCGCGTTAGAGAGCCACTCGAGAAATTGGATAGGCTTTACTTGCGCCGCTTTCAGTAGCTTGTCAACTTCCTTCTCATTGGACACTCCATCTAGCCGTCTCGTTGATGTTTATACGATGAACTAGTTCCAGACTAATCCTCGTGAGCTCGTCTTGGCTGAATGCAAACATGTCCACAAATTCCCTTAACAAATTGATCAGCTCTCCTCGTATATGTATATGTAGGTCTCGGCCTACTTGTGTTACTTTGTCAGTTGCCCCTTCCACTCTCTCAATCTCTATGAGTTCGTCCTGGGAGGTTAAGTGCAACTTTGGTTGCTTTTCTACTCTATCGACTTGATCATCCGTCTTTCTTTTCTCACTCTCCCCAGCATGCCCTTATGATCTTTTAGTTCCCCATGACTTCTCCAACTTTGTCTTTGACTTGAAATTTCACCTTCACACGATAGATCGATACCACCGCTCGAAATGTGTTTAGGCTCGGCCTTCCCAATATCACTATCACATTGTATCCTTACAACTAGAAACTTGACCATATTAACTTGCCTAAGGGAGGTGTCCCTAAGGCTATTTGCAATGTTACTTCTCCCAAAGGGAGCACTTCAAAACCACTAAACCCGTCCGAAGGTTGTTCGCACAAGCGTCCAAAGTTGTTAGCACAAGCTGGAGTTGGACCCCAAGGTCCATCTTTTAGAGACAATGTGTGAAAAGAATGTCTACCGAGCTCTCAATGTCGACAAAAACCCTTTCAACATGTAGTAGGCTATTTCAGCAGTGATTACCAGGAGTCGTTGTGTGATGTGGAAACTCCTTTAGTGTCCGCAAGTCCAAACTGATCTAGCGGTACTTCACCTATGCACCATCTTTTCTACCCACAACTCTTGTGTGCCACTTCCTAGCTTGTCTCGAGTCCCGTCAGTGGGTCCCCCGGCTATCATATGTATCACACCCTTCTTTCGAGGTGGGTGCTCGTTCCGCTCATCCTGTCCTCTCTTATCCTCCTTCCTATCTTTCTCCACATCCCTATCCTTAGAACAAACTCCTTTAGAAGTCCATCTGAATTAGCCGTTCTATCTCATCCTTTAGCTTTTTTATAGGTGTCAATCGTGTGCTCGTAGTCTCTATGATAGCGACAGTAGGCCTTTGATCTTTGATCCACCTATTGGAACTTCATTCCTCCAAGGTAGCGACCTAGGTTACCTCTCAACTTCTCAGTGGACAGACGACACCACTTTGAAGGTACTTCACCAAATAACTTTGTTTCAAGCTGGTTGGGCCTCTCAAAGCTTCCGGTTAGAGAATGATAACCTAATCGCCTAAGATGAAGTTGTCCACGGCGAAGCTGGTGACATGCAAAAGGCCGGGAAGTTCTCCAGGCGTTAGCACTCCGACGATTAAGTGAGTGAGGGATCTGGAGGAAGATGGTGATTAAAGGTAATTGTAGAGATTAAATATATGGACGCAGAAGAAGACTTCACCCTACCTTTTATCCCCTACATATAGTGTGGTAATGTTACCCTAATCTTATCTTGGTGCCCAAGAAAGAGTTGCTCGAGTGTACAAATGGTTGCCCGAAAGGGACAGCTGCCTGCCCGAGATTTGTTCTTATCCTAATGACTAGGATTATCTTCATGCGTTCACACTTCACCGTTCCTCTTTAGATCTTCTGAATTCCAGGTCAGAGGTATTTTCTAGGACATATTAAGGTATCTTCTAGAACTTATTTAGGTTATTGAGTCCTTGAGGTCTCCAAACAGCACCCATAATACAACGTCTAGGTCTTTTAGGTTGTTTAGGTTATTTTTGGGTCGTTTAATCCCTTTAGTTTGTTTAGGTCAATTTTGGGTCGAGTTTTAGGGCTTCAGGTCGCTCGACTTAGCATTTGGGTCGAGTGACCTTCTGGGAGATCACGACCCGGTCAACTTGGCTGCCCGATTGGGTTGGCTAGAATGAGCGGTCCATATCTGGTTATACTCCTATCTACATCATCCTTATTCATAAAATTATATTGATTCGGCCGACAAATAAAACCTACTGACCAAGAAAGCCTACTGATGAAGTAATTTATTTCTTTATATTATTAAATCACTGATACATTACTCATAATGTTAGAACCTTACTACCAGAGTTCCATCAACGTGCTTTATGGGACATATTAACAATGGAAGATTTCTAGTTGCCAACCCCAATAAACAACATAACAATAAAGCACAAATATGACTTCGACAAAACATTTATCAACGAGTTCTCTACCCAGCTTGAGATACCTGTCCAATCTAAGCACATAGCCGCATACTTGGCATATCAGAAGCTGGACATGGGCTTAATGATTTTAAAATCAACAGTAGCAGCAAATTCAATACAGGTATAGTTCTCCGTACATTAGAAGAAAGGAAAAGACTACTTATATTGGTACACTGACAGAAGATGCCAAAGTTTGCCTATGGTAAGTTCTAATCTGTCTTAATACTTTGGAGGAGCAGAAAGGAGAGGATAGGAAAATGCATAAACTGAAAGACAGGACACTGGTCAAAACGCTTCAGAAGTGTGAGTTGGGTAGCACTTCAGCTACAATACCACTCCCACCCCAGCTTTTCTGTTAGGTAGTAAAAAAATCAATGAGCTAACATGTTCTAATGCAATCACTAATAGCCGGTTAAAATTTACAGATTAAATAACCGCACCATATGCACAAACTCAAATGTGTGCTGTTGTCTGATAAGCAAAATCTTGCACATTGCCAGTATACTCTACATTCACTTCCAGACAACAAACCAGCTATATAAACAAACCTAGTGAAGTCAAATAATACACACAAAACATTCCCAACAATTCTTAAGCATAAATCATATTAGTAATAATATACATCTTGAAAAAACCTGGCAACTATCAGAGACCGTCTGAGGATAAGGTATTTTGTTAACCCATTTTGATTATCGCTCCACTTTGGAGAGGAGAATTGGAATCTTTGGCTAAGGAAGTACTTTGAAAGCTTGAGAATTTAAAAAAAATAATAATAAAAAAAAATTCCTTACGGTAGGCAAAAAATCAGGGATTTTAACCAAGAAATCACAATCTGAAACTCGAATTAGAAAGAAAGACGAAGAATAACAAAATAAAACAAGAATCGATAGTATAAAAAGTCAAACGAACGAACCTTTGAGCTTAGCTTCTATTTGAAAATTAAAAAAAAAAAAACAAAAAAGAAATCCAATAGGAAAGCTAAGGATACCCGTCGATGGTAAATAGGAACACCGTCACACCCGGCGCCGGCGCCGACGCTCCAATTCTTGCCGCTTGGGTCCAACGGATATTCTCTGGCTCAGAAATGAAAATGTTGGGCTGTGTTTGGATGTCGGATTTGTAATAGGCCCTGCAAAGTCCAAAATCATCAACACTTTGGTCAGACATTGAAATAGCAACGGCTACAGAACCTGAGTTGACCTGAGTTTGGCCTAAAGACCTGAGCAATGAGTTCGACTTCAAAGCCTGCTTTTCAGGCCTACTGGGCTAATTTCCGTTGATAGCTCTACTTTTCATCTCTTTAACGCGATTTAATGCAAATACTGTCTTGCATATCTACAACCACTTAAATCGTATTCAAATTTTTCTTTCTCATTAATTGTTATGGCATATACGATATATCAATTTAGTCCCTTATGGCGTGTTCGAATACAAATATATCTGCTCAAAAATGAGTTTTTTTGTTAATCGAGGTTAATTTTAAAAAATGTAGTATGGTTAGTTGTTAGTGTGATTTTAAATTTATATTAACATAATAAATAAAATAATATAATTATTGTTTATTTGATGTAAAAGTATGAGAGAGATTATATGAATTGATAGTTAGTTAAAATTATGTGTGATATAGGATGCTATACCTAGAGGAGGGAACCGGTCTAGCAAGCCAATCGAGCAAACTGAACAGGCCGTTCCGGTCGAACAAAATCCGAACAAGGTGGTCGTGGCCGAACGTCACAGGAACAGAGGCCTCTAGATTGGGAGGCGGCTCACAGGGAATTCCGGCACATGGAGAACAGGTCGGTCCCAAATCCATGAAGAATTTGGTCGAAGATCGACATGTGGTACAGATTTTCGTTGATCGACCACTTTCCAGACTCGGAGCAGTCAGCAGATTGACATAGCCTTGGTCGAGCATGAGAGCCTTCGTGAAGACTTCAGAGGAATCAAACCCTCACGTGCAGTGGACACGTACAGCGGACACGTTGTACTACAGGGCAGGCTGGGTAGCCACCTCAGCTCATCGAGGCAAGCTTCTAGAAGCAGGTACTTTACGATTTGAGCATGATTTATCTAATTATACTCTTGAGAATTGATTTTGGAGTGATATCGACTTAAGTATCGAAGGCTCTTCACCATAAAACTCCTCCGGTGTGAGAGTTTTTACAGGTACTCAGCGATCTACCGGCGAGTAGGAGTTTAAGCAAGCCGGATCTAGCCGGTTGGGAGGTTCTGACGTACCATTTTGGTGCATTCTGTAGGACTTCGTTCAAAAAATGCGTGTGCAGAGCTTCAGAGTTGTTTCAGCTATGGCGGACGAGGTTCTTTGAAAAATTTTGCAGCCATCGTTCAATAAAGTGTGGATGACGACGCGGCCATTTAGAGATGGCCCTCCTCCGGGCTTCTCTGGACTTTCTCAAACTTCGGTGACCTCGGCGCCCACTCCTCAGGGTTTTGGGAGTCCATCGGTGGTTCCTGTGGTGGAGGTAGGCTCCAGCCGGGCGCAAGAGGCTCAGGCGATGCGAGCAGCAGAGATGCTTGCACCATCGCAGACGGATCTAGTGGTGGTGCAGCCTGTCGGAGCGGTGACGCAGGTGGTGGCGCCACCAAGAAATGAGGTGCAACGTCCTGGTCAACATGTCGTAGCGATGACCAGAGACGAGACGAAGCGGATGATGGCCAACGCGGCGGCACAGGCAGTGCATCAAGTCACAAATTAAACTTCACGTGTTGCTACTGCACCGACCACGGTGGTAGGAGCACAAGAGAACACAGAGGAGGATGTGTCAAGCTACTGAGGGGAAGGAGCCCTACGACATCGAGAGATGAAGAGGATCGCGGAGCAGTTACGTCAACTGTAGGCTAAGGTGGATGGTCGACCGGTGGGGTGTGCTCGAGGACATTCGTTCTCGAGGGAAATTTTGGCAGCATCCTTGCACGTCAATTTTAGGGAGACGAGCTTGACGTTTGATGGGGCCATAGACCCATCAAGGCAAGTGCGGACGTTCGAGAATATGGCGGTGTTGCAAGGGTATTCTGACCCGGTCAGTTGCAGAGCTTTCTTGTCGACCCTGAGGGGTGGAGCGCCCGATTGGTTCCATCATCTTCCCCTGGGGTCGATAAGGGATTTTGAGGATGTTGCTGAGAAGTGGACGAATCAGTATGCGAGCGCAGTGGTCCATGAAAAGTCTTACTTGACTTTGATGGCAATGCGATAGGGAGAGAAAGTGTCGTTGCGAAAGTATGTTACTCGATATTGTAAGTTCTGAAGATTGGCAGTAAATCGACGAACTTTCTTGAGTTCTCAAGATTCAGAAAATCGCAAGAATATATATAAGGGAAGTTTAATTTAAATTGCTTAAACGTGTTTGCTAATTAGAGTTTATTTTGATAATTCATAATTGTGATGGCAGGACTTTGGGAATAAGCTCGAGATTCACTTTCCATACTCATGAAGGAGAGATCGTGAGTTACTCCATTTATGATCACCTTCCATGTGCACCTACTGTTGGAGTATACTGTAAAGCAAACTTTTACGTGAGCTTTTGGATTGTATTATTCGATTTCCAATTTGACTGAAATAAATGTTTTTCACATTGTTGCATTCTTTATGATTGCTTGTATGCTAAATGTCCAATTATCTTATATTGTAGACAATGTGGTCTGTTAGTAGTCACACAGAAGATTACATTGTCGGTTCCTTATAAGATATAAATGGTATTCACAACTGAGATAGTTA
Source organism: Striga asiatica (assembly GCA_008636005.1). Lineage (NCBI taxonomy): Eukaryota > Viridiplantae > Streptophyta > Magnoliopsida > Lamiales > Orobanchaceae > Striga > Striga asiatica. Next base: position 1,125,311 of record BKCP01000780.1, on the reverse strand, counting down.
TGGACATGACTATCGGTGTAGGTTGTAGTATAAACTGGATGTAGCTTGTCTTGGTTATTGGTATATACTAGTGCGCTGCGTCGCATTGAAAGGATCACAGTTGAGACGTGTTCTTCTGTTCTGACTATCATGAAGAACCTAGGTCTCGGTGACTCTACTAATTCTTAACCCTAACTGTGGTAATTAGATATATGGGATATTTGTTTGTTACTTTGACTTACCATGGGTGAGGACCAAGTATTGGTTCAATAGTTCCGTATCTTGGGTAACAACACTATCTGCATGATATCTATTTATTGGCATTATGGCACCGTGTCCTGGACATCCAGGTTGGTGACGTCCCCTTAAAGAACTCATAAGGATTATCGTATAAACCCTGCAGGTGGATTTAATCCGTACGATAATAAGGTTGAGTGGTACTACTTAAGGATTAAAAGATATTAATTAATTAAAGCAGTCAGAAGCTTTAATAATTAATGGACGTGCGATATCTTAAACACGGGGAATTATATCGAGTCTAATAGAAGCCCTGATTCATTTCGGGATAGGACGGGAGTACAATATTAATTCTCTAGTGGAATGAATTAATATTTACGGGCCAAATTGTGTTCTGGGCTGAACATAAGAATTTGGGCCTGTAGGGAGCCCAAACCCTATACCTTCTAAGAGATCCCTAGGCTGGCCCAAGGACCTCTATAAAAAAACAGGGGACTTCCCACGTTCTAAACCCTAAGAGACTTTCGTGAGACACTCCAGCCACCATCGTGGAAAGAGTAACGAGAAGGGTTCGAGAAAGACGTGGGCAGTTCTCTTCTTTCAACCGTTTGGAGGATCGTCGTCCATCCGGCGTCCAAACGTGGTCAGGACACAGTTTAGAAGATCGCTCAGATCGAATCAAAGCCTTGAAGAAAGGTATATCTCTGTTCATCCTTTAGGAGCATGCTTAGGTTTAATCGAAATCATGTATGTACATGTTTTGGTATCCGATATCGATCCGTGGGAAGGACCGCCTCGTCGGCGTGTTCCAGCAATTGGTATCAGAGCCTCGGTTTCGTAGATTATCGGCTCTGCCTAGAACATGTAGTTGATTTCGTTTATTCGTTTATTCGTTTTCATTCATGTTCATGGTGTGGATTATGTTTTATCTCGTTTATGCTTTTGGATGGTGTCTATCGCAGCCCTTGTTTATTGATGTAATCGTTTTTCCCACCAGATAATAAGTGTGGGTAGTATAGGCGATTTTATAGACTGTAGTAGGGCTATTGTTGTTCGATTTTTGCTGTAATTTTGTGTTCAAAGTCGAACGTGGTGAAGATGATCATCCTGGAGGCGGGGGCTAGGGTTTCAGCATTCACCGGGGCCGGTTTCGTCGGCGAAAACCGTTTTGGCCATAACTTTTGCTACAGGTGTCCGATTTCAGCCCATAATACCATTTCGGAAACGGGAGAGCGAGATCTACAAGGGTTACCGCTATGCTGTAACAGCCTGTGGCGGGGTCAAATTCAATCGTCTACATGTTTTTGGCTCTTTTCCGTCGGTGGGTGCCGATATCGCGTGAACGGCCGGTTTTGCGCGAGATGCCGATTCGAGTGTTTATCCACGACCTTGTTGAATCATGTAATAGCTTTAATAGGCTGTTAGTGGTTGGTTTTAAGGGGCTGCGATAGATGTGTTTTAATTTTCGCATTTTATCGCTTTGTGGATGCCGATTTAATTTTTGCTAGAGCATGTTTATTTGTTTTTGTGTCTAGCTGATTTAAATCGCTTTTCTGGCATGCTAGTAATCATGTAAAGAGGTGCTTTTAATTCTTAGAAAGCTGTTATTGCTTTTCCTTTGAATTCAAGAAGCATGCTAGGATTTATGTGATTTGCGTGTTAGGAGCATGCTAGGAATTTTAATTGTTTCTTATTGCATGCTGTTAAAAACCTTCAAGTAAAATGACTAAGTGAGTTTAATATGAATTTTAATTAATTCATTTGGACTCCACAATTGGTCTTTAAGTAAGGTGTTTGTCGCTCGCGGGACCTTGGAGTCTCCCCCTAACGGATGCGGCATTCACGAGCTTACTAGATAAGACTTCTATTCAAACGACTTAATCTTTAGGTGAAGTGAGTGGCATACGCGTGACCCATGGGGTCTCCTCCCTAACGGATAGTGTCATTCATAAGTTCACCGGTAAAGATTATTTCGAGATAACCTTAGAAAATTATTTACAAGCGATGTGTCTTCCCCATCGGTAAGTTCATCAATTGTGAATGATTGTTCTTGGGATTAAATTGTGGTCATCACTTAGATGTGAATTTTAATATAACTACCCAACGGAGTCCCTGTTTTAATTCACATGGCCTGTGTTAAAAATTTTCGACTATTAATTTCATTCGCTATAAGGACAGGTTGGCGTGCAATTGAGATTAATGATTGGGTGCCTGCTTGATGGACATATGTGTAAACGTCCACCCTAACGTGGCTTGCATGTGTGTTTGTTTAAGTTGTCAAAGGATGCGTTAAATAATGGTTTTGAAGGTTTCCATATTTTATGCTTCAAATTTATGTGAATTATTGCTTACGTGTTTGCAATTATTTATTTCAGTTATTCATCATGTCATTCAATCTGCTTATGACCATTCTCAATCAAAACAAGCTTACTGGTCCAAATTATTTGGACTGGAAGAGGAATCTGGATATTGTCCTTGTTGCTGATGAGTACAAACTTGTGCTCACCACACCTGCTCCTGCTCCTTTGGGCGCTGCTCCTACCGAAGAGGAAAGGGAGGCTCATCGGAAGTGGCATAAGGCTGATGAGATGGCTCGTTGCTACATCTTGGCATCTATGTCAAATGTTTTGCAACAGCAGCATCACACCATGCCTACTGCTGCTGACATGATGTTGAGCCTCAAGGAACTCTTTGGTGAGCAAGATAGGGCTGCTCGTTTTGAGGCTATGCGGAAGATTATGTCTTCTGTCATGCCGGAGGGAGCTTCTGTGCGAGAACATGTTCTCAAGATGATGGAATATCTGAATGAGATAGATGTGCTCGGAGGAAATATCGATGGCGATGCCAAAATCGATATCATCCTGCACTCGCTCCCAAAGTCCTATGAGAACTTCCGCCTGAATGCAATCATAAATAAGAAGGGCTATACTCTAGCCGAGCTTCTTGTGGACTTGGTTGCAGCGGAGGGTCTTATGGGCAGGGGACCACAGGCTCATGTTTCTGTACAAGCTGGACCTTCTTCGTCGAAAGGCGGGAAGAAGAAAAAACAAGTGCAGAAAAAGATTGGTGGGAGCAAAGCTGTAGCGCCTTCTGGTGGCGTGCAGAAGCCGAAAGGCAAGTGCTTCAAGTGCAACAAGACAGGACATTGGAAGTCAGATTGTCCCCTCAAGGACACTCCTGGTATGTCTTTTGCTTTAGTTGTCGAAACATGTTTTGCGGCTTGTTCTACCAGTTCTTGGGTAGTAGATACAGGAGCCACTGATCATGTTTGTTACACTTTGCAGGGGTTTCTGCAAAGAAGGCAGCTCAGTGAGGGCGAGATTACCATCAGCTTGGGCAACGCTGCACGAATGGCGGTGGTTGCAGTGGGAGATGTGTACTTATCATTTTCTGATTCTGTTTTAGTATTAAAGTACGTTTTATACGTGCCGAGTTTTCGGAAGAATTTAATTTCAGTTCCGAAGTTGTTTTTGGATGGATATTCAGTTATTTTTAATGACAATGTTGTTATTATGAGAAATAACTCTTTTATCTGTTCTGGCATGTTGGTTAACAATCTTTATACTATTACTTGTGCATATCATACTGTGACTGAGGCTCATGCATCTTCATCACTAAATAAGAGAAAGGAACCTTCTCAGTTGAATCAATCATATCTTTGGCACCTAAGGTTGGGTCATGTCAATCTAAGGAGGATCCAAAGACTGGTAGGTAATGGCTTCTTGGATTCTTCCAAGTTGAACCATTTCCAGTCTGCAAATCCTGTTTGGAAGGCAAGATGACTTCTAGGCCTTTTAAGGCCAAGGGGAATAGGTCCAATGATGTGTTGGAATTGATTCACTCTGATTTGTGTGGGCCTATGTCTATTCAAGCTAGAGGTGATTTTGAGTATTTTGTTACTTTTATTGACGATTGCTCAAGATATGGGTACATTTACTTGATGCGCCACAAGTCTAAATGCTTTGACAAGTTCAGAGAATTCAAGGCAGAAGCGGAGAACCGTCAAGGGAAAAGTATCAAGTCACTGCGATCTGATCGTGGTGGCAAATACCTTAGCAATGAATTTAGGCAATACTTATTGGAGAATGGGATTACATCCCAGCTGACTGCGCCTGGTACTCCCCAACAGAATGGCGTGGCAGAGTGAAGGAATAGGACTCTGTTAGAAATGGTGAGATCGATGATGAGCTATGCTTCATTACCTACCTCGTTTTGGGGATATGCCTTAGAAACAGCGGCGTACCTTCTTAACTTTGTGCCTTCTAAATCGGTTCCGAAAACTCCAATAGAATTGTGGTCCGGGCGCAAGCCCAGTTTAAACCACATTCGGATTTGGGGTTGCCCAGCACATGTGTTGGATAAGGAAGCTGATAAGTTGGCACCTAGAACGGAAGTACGGCTGTTTGTAGGTTACCCAAAGGGAATGAGAGGTGGTTACTTTTATAGTCCTAAAGATCAGAGGGTGGTGGTGAGCACCAATGCCCAATTTCTAGAAGAAGACTATATGAGTGAGCATAAGTCCAAGAGTGAGATTGTTCTCAAAGAGTTGAGGGAAGACAATGGCATACCGAGTGTGCAAGAGGATATACCACAAGAGACTGCACAACGTGTTGACTCTGATGTATTTACACCTGAGTTGCCTCGTCGTAGTGGGAGGGTTGTTCGTCAGCCCGATCGTTTCATGTTTGTGGAAGAGTCTTCGGACTTGATCCCAAGTGAAGAGCATGATAGTGATCCCTGGACCTACAATGAGGCAATCCACGACGTAGATGCAGATTCTTGGCAGAAATCTATGGATTCTGAGATTGAATCTATAGATGCTATGGAGGTATACGACCTTAAGGACCTTCCTGAAGGCAAGAAAGCCATTAGGTGCAAATGGGTCTATAGGCGTAAGAGAGGATCTGACGGGAAGGTTATTTCCTTCAAAGCACGGTTGGTTGCGAAGGGTTTCACTTAGAAAGAGGGAATCGATTATGATGAGACCTTCTCACCAGTAGCCATGCTTAAGTCGATCCAGATTCTCTTATCCATAGCAAGTCACATGAACTATGAGGTTTGGCAAATGGATGTCAAGACAGCTTTCCTTAACGGAAACTTGGATGAAGACATCTATATGCAGCAACCCGAGGGTTATGTGAAGAAAGGCCAAGAGCATCGAGTATGGAAGCTAAAGAAGTCTCTTTATGGACTAAAACAAGCTTCTAGGTCTTGGAATATTCGTTTTGATGAGGTGATTAAGTCCTATGGATTTAATCAATGTCAAGACGAGAGTTGTGTATACAAAAAGAGCAACGGAAACGTAGTGGTATTCTTAGTACTATACGTAGACGATATTCTTCTCATTGGCAACGATGTCAAGGTTTTGTCAGACGTAAAGGTATGGCTTTCAGAACAGTTTCAAATGAAGGACTTGGGTGAGGCATCGTACATTCTTGGAATCAAGGTCATTCGTGACAAGAAGAAGAGAATGTTGTGTCTATCTCAAGCTGCTTACATTGATACTGTGATTGCTCGTTTCAGCATGCAGAACTCCAAGAAAGGGTTGCTACCTTTTCGGCATGGAGTTCCTCTATCTAAGGATATGTGTCCAAAGACACAAAAGGAGATGGAGGAAATGGCTAAGGTTCCTTATGCTTCGGCTGTAGGAAGCCTTATGTATGCCATGCTGTGCACGAGGCCTGATATTTGCTATGCAGTTGGCATGGTAGCAAGATATCAGTCTAACCCTGGTCAAGGACACTGGACTGCGGTAAAGCATATTCTCAAGTATCTGAAAAGAACTCGGGATTATATGCTTGTTTACCAATCAGACAGTCTAACTCCTTTGGGTTACACAGATTCTGATTTCCAAGCTGATCGAGATAAGAGAAAGTCGACCTCGGGTTATGTGTTTATGATGGGAGGCGGAGCGATCTCATGGAGGAGTGTGAAGCAGAAATGCATCGCAGATTCTACCATGGAAGCCGAATACGTTGCTGCTTCAGAAGCAACAAAGGAGGCTGTTTGGCTCAGGAGCTTCTTACTGGACTTAGGGGTATCCTCGAGTGTGCCTAGGTGTATCACAATTTATTGTGACAATGCTGGTGCAGTCGCAAACTCGAGAAAACTGAATAGGCGACTTTTCCGACCCATAGACAAATACTGGGAATACAGACAAAAAAGCAAGAATTAATTTAATTCCCGCAAACCATGTGGGGGATGAGGTCAAGACGTCCAAGAAAAACCCGAGCACATAAGGCCAGTAAACACATTCAGAGAAAGTACCACCTTATACGAGAGATCGTGAAACGAGGAGATGTGGTTGTGACGAAGATAGCATCGTTGAAAAACCTAGCTGATCCTTTCACGAAGACTCTGACTGTCAATGTCTTCGAGAAACACGTAGAGGGTCTTGGTTTACGATGTGTTGCAGCTAGACTTTGAGTATAAGTGGGAGAATTGTTATGGAATGTGTTTATATACTAAAAGATTAGCTTTAGTATAAGTGGGAGATTGTTGAAGTATACTGTAAAGCAAACTTTTACGTGAGCTTTTGGATTATATTATTCGATTTCCCATTTGATTGAAATAAATGTTTTCACATTGTTGAATTCTTTATGATTGCTTGTATGCTAAATGTCCAATTATCTTATATTGTAGACAATGTGGTGTGTTAGTAGTCACACAGAAGATTACATTGTCGGTTCCTTATAAGATATAAATGGTATTCACAACTGAGATAGTTATGGACATGACTATCGGTGTAGGTTGTAGTATAAACTGGATGTAGCTTGTCTTGGCTATTGGTTTATACTAGTGCCCTGCGTCGCATTGAAAGGATCACAGTTGAGACGTGTTCTTCTGTTCTGACTATCATGAAGAACCTAGGTCTCGGTGACTCTACTAATTCTTAACCCTAACTGTGGTAATTAGATATATGGGATATTTGTTTGTTACTTTGACTTACCATGGGTGAGGACCAAGTATTGGTTCAATAGCTCCGTATCTTGGGTAACAACACTATCTGCATGATATCTATTTATTGGCATTATGGCACCGTGTCCTGGACATCCAGGTTGGTGACGTCCCCTTAAGGAACTCATAAGGATTATCGTATAAACCCTGCAGGTGGATTTAATCCGTACAATAATAAGGTTGAGTGGTACTACTTAAGGATTAAAAGATATTAATTAATTAAAGCAGTCAGAAGCTTTAATAATTAATGGACGTGCGATATCTTAAACACGGGGAATTATATCGAGTCTAATAGAAGCCCTGATTCATTTCGGGATAGGACGGGAGTACAATATTAATTCTCTAGTGGAATGAATTAATATTTACGGGCCAAATTGTGTTCTGGGCTGGACATAAGAATTTGGGCTTGTAGGGAGCCCAAACCCTATACCTTCTAAGAGATCCCTAGGCTGGCCCAAGGACCTCTATAAAAAAAGAAGGGACTTCCCACGTTCTAAACCCTAAGAGGCTTTCGTGAGACACTCCAGCCACCATCGTGGAAAGAGTAACGAGAAGGGTTCGAGAAAGACGTGGGCAGTTCTCTTCTTTCAACCGTTTGGAGGATCATCGTCCATCCGGCGTCCAAACGTGGTCAGGACACAGTTTAGAAGATCGCTCAGATCGAATCAAAGCCTTGAAGAAAGCTATATCTCTGTTCATCCTTTAGGAGCATGCTTAGGTTTAATCGAAATCATGTTTGTACATGTTTTGGTATCCGATATCGATCCGCGGGAAGGACCGCCTCGTCGGCGTGTTCCAGCACCTACTTACCATAATACGCGAGATCCGAATTGAGCAATCTAGACTTTCCAAAGTATGATATGACTTGGCTGTGAAGATAAAGGAAAAACTTACCATTTGAGGATGTGGATAAAAGGACGACGAGACTATGTTGAGGAGTACTTTCTTTTTTACTTGAATTTTTCTGATCAAAATAATTCCTTTGTGTGGATTCTTGTTTTGTTGAGTGTTTTTAGTGTGTGAGATTATCATTGTCGAGGGAAAAAGAACAGAGTGTTCGGAGGTTCATTCTGTTATAGTTTGAGGAATTCGAACTAGAAAAGCCACAAGGGATTTGTGGTCAGATAAGTAGTAGTGCAAATCACTATTCAAGTAGAGTGTTGAGGGAGTCTATACTGTAAACCCTTGAAGAGTGTTTGAGACGTTTGCATTAATAAAAGAGATCTGAAGGGAGAGTGGGACGCTCTCCCGAAGGTTCAATTTTCAGTGAAACTGCTTCCGGAATTCTTTGAATCTTCATTTCATTCAGTTTAGTTATATTGTATGCAACTCTGGATACTTGGCTTACAATTATCAAACTTCAATTGGCAACAGAGCGGATTTTCGTTCGCATTACGAAAGATCTAAAGACTTGTGTGGGCAATCATGAATCAAGAAAGTGGATCGATGTCTAGGCCTCCGCAATTGGATGGTTCCAACTACACGTATTGGAAATCTATGATGACGATCTTTCTAAGATCGCTTGGAAGAGGTGCGTGGGAAAGTGTTGAAAAAGGTTGGGAGCATCCTGTCATGGCAGAAGCACCAGATCAAGGAAATGAGCTACAACAGCCACGGTTCTTAAACCAAAAAATAACTGGACAGATGCTGAGAAGCTTCAAGAAGAAGCCAACTATCGTGCCTTGTATGCGATCATGATGGCAGTGGATCAGACAAGATACAAGATGATAGTTTAATGCAAGACTGCAAAAGATGCTTGGTAGATCCTACAACGTCAATTTGAAGATTCCACGGCTATCAAAGCGTCCAGACTTCAATGGGTGACTCTTGCATTTGATGAGATCAGAATGCGGGATGAAGAAACAATTGACATATACTATGCCAGATTCTGTGATCTGGTGAATTAAAGCCATGCTTGGAGAAGCAGTCTCTGAAACTCGTCAAGTTCAAAAGATTATGAGAACAGTTGCTTCCAGGTTTAGAGAAAAAATTACAGCCCTTGAGAGTTTTCAAAGAATTGCTCCTCTGGATGTTGATGAACTCCTCGGCGATCTAAGGACGTTTGAGATGAACAATAATTATGACAAAGTTAAAAGCAAGGGACTGGCTCTCAAAGCTGATGTAGTTGAGGAAAAAGTAGATAGTGACAACGATGAAGGTTCGACGGTAGACGATAGCGAGCTGAAAGAAGCTCTTGCACTAATTGCAAAAAACTATGGAAAGATGAGTCAAAGGTTGTACAAGAATAAGTTTACTGGAAAGAAAGGCAACAATTCCAACAAGAATGTGTTTTAAGACAAGAAGAATAGTATGCCTTCTTCGAAACTTGACTCACAACAAGTTGAAAAGGACTAATGCATGGAGTGTCGTGGTTTTGGGCACTTTCAGTATGAGTGTGATAATCTTAAGAAGAAGAACAAGTCTCTGAAGGCAACATGGGAAGATTCAGATGACAAGGGCACAGACGAACCAGCATTGCACACTAGTAATATGGCAATCCATTCCTCTGTTAAGAAGTTCATGCATCTCACCACATCGCATGTTCGAACCAAGTTTGAAGAAAGCATGAGAGAGGCTGAAATATCTGAAGACGAAGCAGACCAAAGCTTGTGTGTTGATCCTATACACTTGCTTGCCATGGAGAAATGTGCACAGGCATCTGAAGCCATGAAGAAGCTTCGGAGTGAAGTATATAGACTAACAAGAGCAAATAAACTGCTAAGCGAACAGGCCTCCTCTTCCTTCATTGAGAAAAATTGTGAATTAGATACTGAAAAGGCTCGAACTTCCATTCTTGAAAGAAAAGTCAAACTTGCTAAACAAGATGGATTGGAAAAGACCCAGACAATCGAATGCTTGAGGACTGAACTATTCTTTACTCAGAAACTTCTTGCCGAGCAGAACAAGGAGATCTTGAAGCTGAAAACTGATGTTGGTCGACTCATGAACAAACATTCAAGGATGGAAAGCAAGCTGAGAGCAAACTCAGCTGAGATGAATCGCACTGCCGAGGCGGTTCGGAAACTGAACAAAGTGAAAGCTTATCTAAATGAACTTCTCTACATGGGGAGGCAACATGGTGATCTTACCGGACTTGGGTACAATGGCAAGGAGGATAATCCTGAATCCCCATCCGAAGCTTCTAAGACTAAACATCGAGGTCTTGGTTTCACAGACAAGTCTGGAGTTGGAGGTACAAGTCTTCACGGAAAACCATCTCGGACCTTGTTTGGCAGGTTTGTAAAAAGCAGTGTAAGTAAACCTTCCTCTCCTAAATCTTCTGTGAACGTTCGTATACCAGTTCATGAACCTGTTAGCAAATTTCATCATAATTTTGTTCCCATTTGTCATTACTGTGGTGTAACTGGTCACATAAGACCCAAATGTTATAAAATGCAGCATGATCTTTATTCGGTTAGAGTTTCTAACTGGAATCGTTCAGGTATCCCAGTGAACGTTCGTTTAATGAATTCCCCAAAAATTTTCTCTAAAAACCGTCAAGTGTGGGTTGCAAAGAAATCCTTTAATTGTTTACTTCAGTTCTGTCTCTTAGAACCTCACTTAAAGGGAAATGGTATCTTGATAGTGGGTGTTCTAGGCATATGACTGGAGAACCAACATACTTGTTGAATATTCAAACTGGTTCGAATGGTGAAGTCACATTTGGGGATGGTGTGAGTAATAAGGTTATTTGAACAGGTTGCTTGAATTTGGGTGGTTTACCTAGATTATCTGATGTATTACTTGTGGATAAATTGAAGGCAAATCTCTTAAGTGTGAGTCAACTTTGTAATTAAGGTCTTAGTGTCAGTTTCTCTTGTGATAAGTGCTATGTGAAAAACAGTGAAGGTACATGTGTGCTCACTGGACCTCGTTCAACTGACAATTGATATATTGTTGACTTTAATGAAAAATGCCTTCAAGCAAATGTTAGTGAATTTGAGATCTGGCATCAACGCTTAGTCCATATTGGATACTCTCACTTGGTCAAGTTGTCAAATGCAGGTGTGGTCCGGGGTGTCCCAAGAATTTCCTTGAAGGATGAGTGCTGGATCTTGGCCATGCAAGAGGAATTGGAACAGTTCACTAGAAATGATGTTTGGGAGTTTGTGCCTGAACCTACATCAAGAAATGTCATCGGAACCAAGTGGATCTTCAAAAACAAAACTGATGAGTTTGGGAATATGACACGCAACAAGACGAGATTGGTTGCACAAGGCTATACTCATACTCAAGGGATCGATTTTGATGAAACCTTCGCCCCTGTTGCAAGACTGGAATCGGTACGTATATTTCTGTCTATTGCGTGTCTAATGAAGTTCATTGTCTACCAGATGGACGTAAAATCAGCCTTTCTAAGCAGCATTTTGCATGAAGAAGCGTATGTAAAGCATCCTGAAGGGTTCAAGGATCCCAAAAATCCAAATCATGTTTACAGGCTCAAGAAAGCGTTGTACAGACTAAAGCAAGCACCTCGTGCGTGGTATGAGCGTCTTACCATGTACCTTCTGGAGGAAGGTTTCAAGAGAGGGGGAGTAGACCAGACATTCTTTGCTCTTCGTGCAGATGAAAATCTGTTAGCAGTTCAAATCTACGTAGATGACATCATTTTTAGATCAACATCCAAGAAACTGGTCAATCACTTTGTTAAACTAATGTCATCTGAATTTGAGATGAGTCTGGTAGGTGAACTTTTATACTTCCTTGGACTTCAGGTAAAACAAGGTAAAGATGGTATCTTCTTGCATCAAAGCAAATATGCTAAAAACCTTGTTAAAAAGTTTGGTCTAGAAAATTCTAAAAATCCTCAAACTCCTATGGGCACACATGTAAAGTGTCTAAGGATGATGAAGGTACATCTGTAGATCAAACTCTTTACGGAAGCATGATTGGTAGCCTTTTGTATCTTACTGCTAGTAGACCTGACATTTGCTTTAGTGTTGGATTGTGTGCCAGGTATTAGTCAGCTTCTAAAGAATCTCACATGAAGGCAGTCAAGCATATTATAAAATATGTTGGAGGTTCATCGGAATATGGGTTGTTTTATTCAACTGATACGAACTTACATCCTGCAGGTTACTGTGATGCTGATTGTGCTGGAAATCTTGATGATAGGAAAAACACTTCTGGTGGTTGCTTCTATATAGGGTCAAACTTGGTGTCATGGTTCTGTAAGAAGCAAAACTGCATTTCACTCTCTACTGCTGAAGCTGAGTACATTACGGCTGGGAGCTGGTGCTCACAGTTGGTTTAGATGAAATAAATTTTATCTCAGTATGGTGTGAACGTTCATTTGGCTCAACTTTTTTGTGACAACACTAGTGCTATAAATATTTCAAAAAATCCTGTCCAACATTATGGTACCAAACATATTGACATTCGATATCACTTTATTCATAATTTGGTAGAAGATGGAAGTATTGTGTTGGATCATGTACCTACAGATGATCAGCTTGCTGACATTTTCACAAAAGCACTTGATTCGTAATGTTTTTTTATCTCTAAGGAAATCCTTATGAATGTGTGCTATATAATATTTATGCATTAGTGTCAGTTGCATTTGTATATATCTATATTAATGTTGCATATAGGATACTTATTGCATTTAGGCGTTGTAGTATGTAGGTTCATCCCTAGAAGCTTCTTTTAATTCTTTATTGACGGATTTGTTGATTGGTGGTCTATGGATTCTAACTGGCCAGTTTTGTGGAGCTCGTTATGATGATCATTTAAACATACTTGTAAGAGCTGCTCTCGTGAAAATAAGCATCGGGCAACTATCACATGAGGTGTTTCCTTGATCACTTGTGAAACGAGTTACGTGCTTAACAATAATTGAGGTGTGATTGCTACGGGTAGTCATTCTTAATAATGAAAGTTCATTGGTAAAATAAGGCTAGTCATCCTCATATCTTCTCAGCATGTTCTAAATAAAACTTTGTGTGGGATGATTTACACCTCATGTAATGGGATTGACATTAGCGTATAGTTGATGTTAGTAAGTGAATTGGTGTGAAAGTTCATAGAACGGAGTTAGTTCATCATAAGTATTGGGGCTGAATTGCGAATGGAAATATCCTTTTTTTGCTAAGAGAAAGTGATGAATGAACTTATATTAATTCCGCGTTATATAAAGGTTGGAGGTATAAGGGCTGAGTTGTGCTTGAAGAGAATCATTATTTTTCGCCATTTTTAATAGTGTCGAGCTCATTGCAAATTGATTTAGAAAGATTTGTGGATTAATCGGTTAATGGATTTCTCAATATTGCGTGATTAGAAGTTACTTGGGTAATGTTTGATAAATATTGTATTTAGGCATCTGCATCAAGATTTTCTTAAGATTGATTCAGTTTCAAAAGAGTGCGTAAATTATTTTTGGTACATTATTCTGACCATATTTTCTTCTGAAACTTCATGGCATATATTTGGTAGTTATGTCGAGAATATTTGGTAAGTGGATCCTTTATTTCTTGTTTGAAGTGTTGGGCAAGTTTTTTTATAAATTCAAATTATTCGACTGAATCGTCTCTCAATTCTCTCTCATATCAACCACCTGATTCTCGCATCTTTCACAAAAATCACTAACCTTCCATATCTGTGTCTATTACCATCTTCTTCCTTTTTGAACCATGACGAAAAGCAAAACAGATAAAGTGAAACTGAAGAAGGATGTTCCAAAGCCTTCGCGACATTCAACTCGTCAAAGCTAAAGTACAGAAACTCCACCGAATATCACTCCTTCCGACATGGTTACCGAAAAAGCTCAGCCCTCTCAACCCGGCGAAACTAGGGTTTCCCCAAGTCCCAAAAAGTCCTCCACAACTAAGGTTGCAACTCCCAACGTTGCGGTTAGTAGTGAGAAAGGTGGCAAAGGATCACCCTCGGTCACTAAATCTCCTAAAAAGCGAAAGAAAGTCACCGCCGTTACTGTCGGAAAAGCAAAAAAGGCAAAGAAGATCGTCGCCGTGCCTGAAGCTACTGCTGCTGTGGATTCTCCTTCCAAGTTTGGTGGAGAATCATCACCTGATAGTGTTGCTGCTGGCGACTCTACGAACAAGGAAATCGACAAGTTCACTACTGAACCAGAGAAATCCGTTTACCCTTCTGCTCCTGACAGAGAACCTTCTCCTCCTATGGATGAGAATGTTGTTGAAGAAACCGAAGAGGATGGCCCTGATAGTCCTCTTACTATTGGTAATGCCTTTTCCCGTCAATTTTACTCTCCTCTGTCCGAGTCTCGTTATTCGAATGTATTCTCTCAAATGAAGTTCTGTCCGGAACGGACCATTGTTGCTGCTCATTTTGAGAAACTTGGGTTGATTGAGTTTCTGAAGAAAGCAGGTCTTGAAGCTTCTGTGTTAAATGTGGGAAAATATTGTTCCAAATTGATGAATTTTACTCTAATTTGTGTACCTTTATGTCTGATCCAAAGTCCTTGAAATTCCATAAGGTGTTCGTTAGAAATAGCATCATTGTCTTCTCTCCGTCTGTGATAAATTCAGTCTTGGGTTTGCAGGAAAATTCATCATTGTTCATGACGCCTCTGAATGATAATCTAGATGAAGTTGCAGCTACATTGACAGGGGGCAAATTGAACAAGTGGTTGAACCCTGGTCTGTTTGTGAAAAGATTAATCCCTCAAGCCAATGCCCTTCAGAAGATTGGCTTCTTAAACTAAACTCCTACATCTCACAAACAGTTTGTCATACCTATTCAAGCAAGGATTATCTATCGCGTTCTATGTGGGAATCAGTTTGACTTGGGGTCTGTCATCTTTGACTATGTAGTCTCTTTTGCTGATGTTTCGAAACCCCACAAATTGCTGCCTTTTTCCACAACTATCTATGCAGTTCTAATGAAGGCAGGGATCAAGATGGATCTACGTGTGGGTGATGAACTTTCTCCATCTCTGAAACCCCTTGCACTGGCTGGGGTCAACATTGTTCTCCGTATTCCCTCTGTTGTCAAAGCCTTTGATGTACCTTCACAGCTCCGTGGTTTCCTTAACCAACAAGTGGATGTCTCACTCGTTTGGAGAAGAAGTTGGCTGATCAGCGCCGTTACTACAAAGAGGTTCTTGGTACTTTGTCTGTACGTGCCCCCTCGTCATCTAAATCGGAAAAGAAGGATAAGAAGAAGGCTGTGAGCAAGGGGGAGAAACCGAAAGTAGGCAACAAGGCAAAGGGAAAGGAGGTTGCTACCAATGAAAAGACGGATGATGCATCCGCAACTGCAAAAAAAAAAAGAAGAAGGCTGAATCTGAAGAGGAGGAAGAACTTGAAGAAGATGGGGAGGAAACTGATGATTCTGAGGAAGAAGCAACTGGTTCAGAAGAGGACACTGAAGCTGAATCTGCTGAAGGTTATGATGATGAGGACACTGAAGACGGATCCACTTAGATCCGTGGATATGCTTCTGCCTTGTCTATGTCTTGCTAAAACTTAAAAACTATCTGTTTTGTGTGTGGTTTGTTTGAATTATTTCTGCTTGCGTGGGAAGAACTTTTTAAGTAGTATCCTGTGAACTATTTTGCTCTTATTCAGGTATTTGAGTTGTTCGCATGAACAACACTTATGTGATGAGAAGAGTATTTTTGGAGTTAGTATATGTCCTGCAGGATATGTCTTTTTACGTGCAGGTTAAAGGAAATGGTTTTCGATTTATCTGCCAAAGGGGGAGATTGTAAGTTTTGAAGATTGGTAGTAAATCGACGAACCTTCTTGAGTTCCCAGGATTCAGAAAATCGCAAGAATATATATAAGGGAAGTTTAACTTAAATTGCTTAAACGTGTTTGCTAATTAGAGTTGATTATTGATAATTCATAATTGTGATGGCAGGACTTTGGGAATAAGCTCGAGATTCACTTTCCATACTCATGAAGGAAAGATCATGAGTCACTCCATTTATGATCACCTTCCATGTGCACATACTTACCATAATACGCGAGATCCGAATTGAGCAATCTAGACTTTCCAAAGTATGATATGACTTGGCTGAGAAGAAAAAGGAAGAACTTGCCATTTTTGAGGATGTGGATAAAAGGACGACGAGACTATGTTGAGGAGTACTTTTTCTTTTACTTGAATTTTTCTGATCAAAATAATTTCTTTGAAGATTCTTGTTTTGTTGAGTGTTTTCAGTGTGTGAGATTATCATTGTCATGGGAAAAAGAATAGAGTGATCGGATGTTCATTCTATTATAGTTTGAGGGATTCAAACTAGAAAAGCCACAAGGGATTTGTGGTCGGATAAGTAATAGTGCAAATCACTGTTCAAGTAGAGTGTAGAGGGAGTCTATACTGTAAACCCTTGAAGAGTGTTTGAGAAGTTTGCATTAATAAAAGAGATCCGAAGAGAGAGTGGGACGCTCTCCTGAAGGTTCAATTTTCAGTGAAACTGCTTCCGCAATTATTTGAATCTTCATTTAATTCAGTTTGGTTATATTGTATGCAACTCTGGATACTTGGCTTACAAGTATCAAACTTCAGATACAATAAAACGTGTCTAGAGATTCCCTAGGCCTCTGGCGAGGTCAAGGCGGGGGATTGATTAGGAGTTTAAAAGCAGGGCCTTGTCGAACTTCTTTGGCTAAGACCCCTGCTCGCACATATGATGAGGTGCTGAAGAGATGCAAGAAGTACATCAACTTGGAGGAGACTGAAGCGGAATTCGCTAAGCCTGAGGAATTGGCTCGGCCAGAGTCCAAGAAAAGGATGGTGAACTCACCTAGGAGTGGATCACCCAAGAGAGGGTCGCCTAGAAGAGACGGGCGAAACTGACAAGGAGAAGGGCGAGAAGATAGGTGGGGAGATCGACCTATTATTGGGGGGAAGAGATATCATAATTTCACACCGCTAAAGGCCAAGATGGGAAAGGTCTTGGTGGCGATGGAGAAGAAGCTGAATAGTCGAGATATTACATGGCCAAATGCAAGGTTCGAGGGGCCAACTCAGCCAAAGTCTAGGAGGTATTGCCGGTTCCACATGGACCATACTACGGAGGATTGTAGGCAACTTAAGGATGAAATCGAGTGCCTTATTCGAGCGGGGCACCTTAAGGAGTTTGTCTACTCTATTATATTATCCATCTCAGCACGATGGTGTCTCCTCTTTTGCCTCATCGGCCTCACAGTGAGGTTGTTATTGAGCCTTTGCTTCATGACGCTGGCCTCAATTCCTGTGAGATTCTCCGTTGTGCAAGCAAAAATATCTGCAAACTCCCTTATCAACTTTACCAACTCTGACTTAACGGCTCTCCTAACACTTTCTTGATCCTAAATTTCCTCTCATCTCATTCTTCAATCATTTAGATTTCTTCGATCTCCTCCAGGTTGAAGGTCTACCTTCTCATTTCCCTTTATCGAGCTTTGACCTCTCCTCCTTCCACCTAGACCCGCTTGGTCGATCTGACACCTCTTCCTTTGGCATACTCGCTCTCCTGGCCATCTGTCGATTATTTCCCATAGTGGTCTGATAACAGATCCTCGAGGTCAACTGGTCTCCAGTAATCTCCCCCACTTTTTCTCCAACTAGATATTTGACTGTCATATGGTAGGTCAAAACTACAGCCTGGAAAGCATTCAAGCTGGTCCTTCTCAAAATACTGTTGTATGAAGACTCAGAACCGACCACAACAAACCACACCATTTTGATCATATGGGTCACCCCTGACCCAAAGGTGACTATTAGAGTAATTCCCCCCATAGAAACCACCTCATTTCCATTAAATCCATACAGAGACATCACCACTTCCTTCAGCTTCAAATTCAAATTCAAATTCAACTGAGTTGTCTGTGCCGATAAGCACTCGCTTGACATTATACCCTGCCACCTCTGCCATTATGACCAAAGCATCATTGTGGGGCACAAGAATCCCTTCTGCATCCTCAGCTCAAAAGATGATCATAGGCATCCAAGCCGTAATTCCAACCTCCTCTATCGTCCTCTTGGTCTCGTGAACATGCTCCTTCTTGGCATTGTTAGAGTCACCATCAGTCGGCCCTCCAGAGATCATATAAATAGTGCCTCTCTTCACTGGGATCATGTCATCCTGGATCTCTCGACCTCCTTCCTTTTTCCTCCATTTATTTCTTTCCCCACGTCGACCACCTCTTCCTTCTCCCCACTCCTTATCTATTACTCCTTTGAACAGAATCTTCCTTACACCTCATCTTTTCCTTTCTCTCTGGCCTATCATGATACACGAACTCCTTCAAGTGTCTATATGTAATTAAGCATTCTATCTCATCCTCTAAATGCCTACAGTTTCCATGGTATGCCCATAATCCTTATGAAACCTACAATATTGACCTGATTTGGTTTAGTAGGCCCCTCTCTTCGCGGCCTGGGCTAAGTGATGTCTCGGTCATCCAATTTGCTCTCAATCGTTTTGAGCACCTCCATCATCTGCGTCCTCAACGGAGTGTATTTAGTATACCTTTAACCATGTAAGAGTGGTCGATCCTTCCATCTATCTTCTCCCCGAGCACCTTCCAACCTACCATGCTTGTCACATCAAGGCGAGTGAACCCTTTTCTTCTTTAACTTAGGTCGAGCCCACTGTTCTAGTTTAGCAAACTCCTCCTCTGTTTCCTCCAAGTTGACATACTTTTTACACCTCTTAAGGACCTCATCATATGTTCGAGTTAGTTTCTTGGGCAATGAATTTTGACAAGGCCCAGCATGTAGACTCCTTATCAGACCGCCAGACTTGACCTCGTCCAAGGCCGAAGGAAACTCCACACACACTTGATTGTATCGAGCAACGTACTTCCTTAATGATTCTCCCTCATCTTGCCTCATCGCCATCAGAGTAAGGTAAGTCTTCTCCTTAGCTACAAAACTCGCATATTGGTTCACCAGCATCTCTGAAAAGTCCTCAAAATCCTTCACTGATCCTATGGGGAGTGGATGAAAACAATCCAACGCCTCTACCCTCAAGGTCGAGAGGAACTTCCTACAGCTTACCAGATCAGAGTACCCGTGCAACACCACTATATTCATGAATGACCTTACATGCCTCGACGAGTCAGTGACCCATTGTACGTAAAACTCGTCTCCCGAAAATTATTTGGTAATACAGCCTCCAGAATCTCCCTCGAGAAATGATGTCCTAGAGCTTGATCGACCTGTTTTCCATCGACATTGGCTTGCAACTGGTGCAATTGCTCCACCATCCTCTCCTGGTCCTGATCTCTCTGAGGCCTCTTTCCTCGATAGCTTGACTCGTCTTCCTCGGTATCTTGCTGGTGTGCACCCATCACCATGGTCGACGCAGTGTTGGCTTGCAATGCATGGGGAGTGGCCTGTTGCACCAATCCTACTGCGACCGCATTAGCGATCATCCTCTCCATCTCCTCTCTGGTCATCGTCACTACCTGTTGACCAACTCACTCCTCGTCCATCCTCGGTGGTCCCTCTGCCTGCACCACTGCTCCTGCTGGTTGCAAGCTGGCCAGAACTGACAACGGCTGTGCATGGATCACCACACCTTGCGACGCTCGAGCCTCCTGTGCCTAGCTCGATTTTACCAAGGCTACAAGAACCTCCAATGAACTCCCAAAGCCTTGAGGACCCGGAGGAGGGCCAACCCCAAATGGCCGCGTGGTTGTCAACGCATCAAGAAACATAGTCTCTAAATTTCTTCTCGGGATTTCATCCGTCATTGCTATGGTGAACACAATCTTAATGGACGAAGTTCCTACAAATGGCGCCAAATGGTATCAAATGACCTCTAGCTGGCAGGTGAAGGCTTGAAACGTCTGGATCTTGATCTAATTGTTGGTTGAACATCCTTGAACCTGCAGAATTCTCACATCGGAGGGGTCTCCAGTGAAGAGCCTCCGATGCTTAAATGAGTAAGTGTAGAAGATGAAGTACGGAGAGAGACCTCTATACAAAAGTGTATAAAAGAGAATGTAATAATTGAAATTGCATATCTCACCCCCATTTATAGGGGTGAGGTACCTACTTCTAGATGTCTGCCCGGATATGGTGAGATGGCTGCCCAAGTTGCCCGAGCTGCCCGATAGTACAACCCGCACTACCCAGTATGTCAGAGACGGTTATGAGACGCAGACCAATCAGGTGGTGCCACGTGTCTTTGCCCATATGTTGCATTAATCATCTTGAATATTCTTTCTTATCCTCTAGCCATTGTTATTAGACGGTTTTATCCTGCATCCGACTTAGTTTACCTCGAGGTAGAACACCATTGGTGTTGAGATCTGTTGTCCCACTTAATTAGTTGACCCCTTGACCGGGTGCTCTTTCGAGTCAACCTTCCACCAGGCCCTCCGAGGGTCTATGTTTGACCTGTTGAATACTCCTATTGTTAGATATGCTGTAAAAGCTTGGCTTTCAGATATGAACAGTTCCATTTTGATCTGGCCATCATGTTTTAGTCAAAGTACATATACTTGAAGTTTATTTATTTATGCAATCATACTCATTGTCTTACATTGAGATAGTGTGGTTTATGGTGTCTCGAACAGAAAGATCACCTATCGGTTCCTTGTAAAACTAAACTATTCATTCACAGTCTAGACAGGCAGTGAGACCCCTCTTGAAAAAAGACTGTAGTGTATTCTTGATTCAGTTTATCTTTGACTGGAGAACTACACTAGTACTTATGATAAGTATTGAACAGGACCGCAGAAGGATAAGATTATGAGACTCACTGATTGTTATTGTAATCTAGACCTTCGGTTATGACCCATTCTCTAAAGTTGTAAGATAATATAAAACGGGCATGTATATTCATTACTTGTTTATTTGATTTACCAAGGGTGATTCCTATTTTGTTAGGATGACATACTCGGTACTTTGGTAAATGAGGATGTTTATATGGTGTGCTGTTATAAATTATTTATGGTTACTATGTCCCAGTGCGTTGGGTTGATGACATCCCCAAAATGAGCTCAGGAAGGAATATTATGTTAAACCCTGCAGGTGGATGATTATCCTACATAATGGTTAACGAACTGAGTGGTACTGATCTCAGAAATGAATAAGAAGTTGATTAATTATTTTGTCAGTAATTTAATTAATCGACGGATATATCTTAAACATGGGGAGGTAAATCGGTCAATTAGATTAATATTTATTAATCAAGTGGAGGTTTGATTTATTGAATAAATTGGAGCTAAATGGGGAGAACAATAATATTACTCTAGTGGGATGTATTATTATTTAATTCTAATTATGATTTTAGGAATCTAAGACTTGGTCATATAAACCTTAGGAGGATTCAAAGGTTTGTAGCAGACGGGCCCTTGGGGTCGTTAGAAGTCGAGGCTTTTCTAACTTGTGAGTCTTGCCTGGAAGGCAAAATGACTAAGAGGGTTTTTAAATCAAAGGGGAGTAGAGCCAAAGATTTGTTACAGCTAGTTCATTCTGATCGATGTGGTCCTATGACTGTTCAAGCGAGAGGTGGTTTTAAGTACTTTGTTACGTTTATCGATGACTACTCAAGATATGGATATATTTTCCTATTGCACCGCAAGTCTGAATGCTTTGAGAAAGTATAAGGCAGTTGTGGAGAAGCAGTTAGGAAAAAGTATCAAGTCACTGCGATCAGATCGTGGTGGCGAATATCTATCGAATGAATTTAGGAACTACCTGATGGATAATGGGATTACCTCCCAGCTAATTGCGTCGGGCACGCCCCAGCAGAATGGCGTGGCAGAACGAAGGAATAGGACTCTTACAGAAATGATCAGGGCAATGATAAGTTATAGTACATTACCAGATTCATTTTAGGGATATGCCCTAGAAACAGCAGTATACATTCTGAATAGAGTACCTTCTAAATCAGTACCGTCTACACCATTGGAGTTGTGGTCTAGGCACATGCCCAATCTAAGACATCTCAGGATTTGGGGATATTCTAAGGAAATGAAAGGTGGTCTATTTTATAGTCTCGAGTACCAGAAAGTAATCATTAGCACGAATGCGAGGTTCTTGGATGAAAACTATGCTTTAGATCATAATCGCAGTAGTAGACATGTCCTTGAGAAAGTAAAGGGAGTGAGTACTTCAGTACCGAGTGCACCTGATGTTACACCACAAAGTACTGCAACACGTATCACTGATGATGCACCTGAGCAGATAGTACCTCGTCGTAGTGGGAGGGTTGTTAGACAGCCCGAACAATTCATGGGTCTAGGAGAGTCTTCTGAGGCCATCCCAGATGGGCTTGAAATCAACCCATGAATATACAATGAGGCACTCCAAGATCGGGACGCAGAGTCTTGGCAAAGAGCAATGAATTCTGAGATGGAGTCTATCGATTCCAATCAGATCTGGGATCTTGTAGAACCACCCAATGGCGTACGCGCCATTGGATATAAGTGGGTCTATAAGAGAAAGAGAGGAGTAGATGGGAAGGTTGAGACCTTCAAGGCTAGGCTTGTTGCGAAAGAGTATACTCAGAAAGAAGGGATCGATTATGAGGAAACTTTTCGGCCGGTAGCTATGCTAAAATCCATCAAGATATGGGTGTTAAGACCGATTAACAGGAATTCGGATGATGACATCTATATTCAGCAACTAGAAGGGTTCATTGCAAAGGGACAAGAGAATCTGGTCTGTAAGCTGAAGAGGTCCATTTATGGACTAAAGCAGGCCTCGAGGTCTAGGAACATCCGTTTTGACGAGGTTGTCCAATCATATGGATTTACCCAATGTCCAGATGAGACTGTGTGTACAAGAAAAGTGATGGAAACGTGGTGGTGTTTCTTGTGCTATACGTAGATGATATTCTTCTCATTGGAAACAGTGTGAAAATGTTATCGAATGTAAAGGTATGATTATCCAAGCAGTTTGATATGAAGAATTTGAGAGAAGTAGGAAATTTTCTCAGAATCAAGGTCATTCGGGACCGAGAGAAGAGAAAGTTGTGCCTATCCCAATCCACATACATAGATATTGTCCTAAAGCGATTCAACATGCTGGACTCAAATAAAGGGGATTTGCCTTTTCGACATGGAATCCCTTTATCTAAGAAGATGTCCCCGAAGACGCCTCAAGAGATAGAGAACATTAAGGAAGTTCCTTATGCATCGGCAGTAGGAAGCCTCATGTATGCGATGTTGTGTACGCGACCTGATATCTGTTATGTTGTAGGCATGGTGGCCAGATATTAGAGTAATCCAGGATTAGAACATTGGTTTGCGGTAAAACATATACTCAAGTACTTACGTAGGACTAATGGCATGATTGGTATAATGGGAAGGAATTTCATAGGAATGGAATGAATTGAAGAATAGAATGATTATGGGAATGAAATGAAACAAGTTTTGTCATTGATGCATTTGGTATTCAGAAGGAATAAGACTTGAATGGAATGACATTATCATTTTTTATTATAAAAATAAATATAAGCTTTTTTTAAAAATTAATATACTTTTAATAAATTATATATCAATGCTTTTTTAATAATAATAATATATATTTTATTTTTTAATTAAATAGTAAATAAAAGTAAGTTTTCAATTTTTTATTTGAATTTTAATTTTTAAAATAATATATTTTTAATAATATTTAAAAATAAAACGTAATATATTTTTAATAATATATATTTTTAATAATATATTTTTAAAAGTAATATATTTTTAAATATAAAAAATAATATATTTTTAATAATATATAAAAATAAATAGGCAAAATTTCAAAAATGGTCTACTATGTTGGCCATTTTTTGAAAAAGGTCCATCATCTAGAGCGTGATTAAGAATGGTCCACTAAGTTGCCAATTTAATCAAAATTCGTACAATAACCAACATAGTGTACTAAAAATGATCATTTTTAGTTGCCATATTTAGTACACTATGTTGGCTTTTGTACGAGTTTTGATTAAAATGACAACTTAGTGGAGCATTCTTGAAGACGCCCTACATGATGGACCATTTTCCGAAAATGGCCAACATAGTGTACTCAAAAAGAAATTTAGCCAAAATAAATAATATATTTTTAAATTATATATAAATGTTTTTCTTACTTTTATTTTTATATAAGTATTTAATATATCTAATTAAAAAATAAATAAAAGTAAGTTTTCAATTTTTTTATTTGAATTAATTTAATATATTTTAACCATTATTTATAATATATATTATAGTTTTATTATTATTAGCTAATTTTATTTTATGAAAGTTGATTCCTACACACATGGGAAGGAGAAAACCTTCCATTTTCTATGGAATGGTTAATCCCATGGAGATGGGTTTTGCCATTCCTATTGGAGTGGTCATTCCTTTTCAAAATATATACCAATCATAGGATAAGAAATGAGTAAGGGTATGATCATTCCATTTCCATGTCATTCCTTCATACCAATCATGTCATAAGGAGTACATGTTGTTTTACCAGGTAGATATATTGCTTCCGTTGGGTTACACCGATTCTGATTTCCAAGCAGACCGGGAAGAAAGCAAGTCAACCTCAGGATTTGTGTTTACTTTAGGAGGATGAGCCATTGTATGGAGGTGTAGTGCCCCGTTTATTTGTGGATTATTTGAGAATATTATTATTATTTTTATTGTTGTTATTATTATTTTCGTGATAATATTTATATATATTTTTCTTGAATGCCATAATATTATTAATTGCCAAATGTGATTAAATGCCAAATGTCTAATTGTCTAATTGATTTTTGTGATTTATTAAAGTATTAAATGTGAATAATATGTATTAATAAATATGTAAATATATTTATTATGCGGTTTATTTTATCATGCGTTTGAATTTATATAGGGTCCGAGAAATTTTCGTTTGAACCGAAATTGAGCCCGTGAGCCGATTTGATGTCGCAAACCGGCCCAAAACCCATTTGGCCTAAGCCAAAACCGGCCCAGCTGATACTTTTTCCCTTGTTCCCTTGGTTTTCACATGTGTGTTTGGGAGATTGTATTTGTCTTGGACAACAAGACTTTAAAACCTAATAGCATATGCATATATTTTTCCTTGCTCGGTTTTTCTCTTCCCAAACCCTTTCCGCAGCCATCAAAAATTCACGTGAGAAATCAGTTTTCCCTTCATCATCGTGATCCCTCGTCGTCATCAACCCTCTCCATCTCCCTTCTCTTTATTTTTTTTTCGGTTTCTGTTTTCCTGCGATCACCCTCGTCCTCAGTTCATCATCATCCTCTCCGTGCTCAGCCCGTCGCCGCCATCACAGGAAATCTGTCCGCGAGCAGCGCCCTCCTTCGCCTGTAACTCCCTCTCACTGGTGGATCGCTGCACCTCCATAGCAGCCAACTGACGCCGCCTTCCTCATCCGTCGAGCGCCACCTGCAACTCGTCTCCTCCGGCGCACAGCAACTCGCGCAACGATTTTCGGAGACCCCTTGCAGCGAGTTCCGGCGACTTCTAGTCGTCCTTCGAGCAGCCCGCGAGCCGTTTCCAACGAGAACCAGCCGCCAACTCCTCAACCGTGAACCGCCGCAGCGACCAACGAGCTCCATCGCGTCGAGTTCATCCTCCATCGCACAGCAACTCCGGCGAGTCACCGTCCCTGTGCGCCGCTGCTCCTCCACGCAGGCTCGATTCAGCGCCTCCTCGAGCCGCCATCACTGTCACAGCTCCTCCGCGAGCTGAACGTGAGCCGTCGAGCTTGTCGCAGCTTGTTGTTGGGTTTTGCCGTCGAGCCTTGTTCGATCCCATCTTGCTCGTTTTTCCGAGAACGGTATCGATTCTAGACTCTTCGTTTATTATTACGTGAATAATATTATGATTGGTTGTGCCTAGTGTGTTCGTTAAATTAATATATGTGTTATGATGTTATATGATTATGGTTGCTCGTGATTGTATCGTCGTGATTTTATGTGTTATCGTATGTTCTGGATCTCTTCGATTTTCTAAAGAATCGAACGAGACCTCGAAAGTCATGTAAGTCGGTGGATATTGGAACAATGTCGAGCCCTTGGTCTTATGAAAAGGCCTCGGACGAGAAATTTCATGTTATGAATTAATTGATAAGTTGTCGAGCATATATATCGCCTTTTTGGTGTTTCAATTTTTAAAAATAGCTCGCTGCTCGAAACGATTTGAAAATTTGAGGGTGCTGTTGTCTGTTCATTGCCAGCCTTATGTAAAACTTTTGTGATTTTTGGAAACCTGTAGCTATTTTTAATAATTATAGTGAAATCTGATCAGAATAGTGTTAATTGCATAGTAAATTCATTCGTGAACCAAATGAGCTGAAATTCAAAGATGTCATTCCTCTGTGACTTTTATATGTTGTGTTAAAGTTTCAAAATTTTTGGACTTTATTTGATGTGGTTAATAATTTATTTATTGAATCTGTTGAGCGTTGTTAGAATTTTTATAAATTGGTTATTTCGTGAATAATTCTGAAATTTTACTGAGATGCCTATTTTATGTGTTGAATCATGATATTAAAAGATGAGAATTTTTGGAGTCCATTTTGATTCGGTTTTGATTTAAATGTGATAAACTACTGAATCTCGTATGAATTTTTAAAAATAGTAGCAGTCAATGTTCAGGGCTGAGATTTTTATATATGGACTTTAGCATGCTGTATGTTGTTATGTTAAATTTATAAGTTCTGATTCGTTCATTAAGTTCAAGTATGAATTGATGTTCCCATTTTTTTGATATCTTGTTTGAATTTTATAAAATAGCGTATTTCAAGTTTGAAGCTGAAAATTTGTGGTTTTACATGTTTCTGGGAGATGTAATTTTTTGTAAAATTTCAGAGCTTAAGTCATAGGGTAGCCTGACTATCTATTTTCATGTGATTAATGATTGCTATTTTCGAAACATGATTTTGAAATGAAAGTTGGGAACCGACTTGTTTTTCGTGTTGATGTGAGTTTGACTTGGTCAATCCTTGGATATAATTGTGTGAACTCCCTTATGTGGTTTGGTCGAGTTTAGTGCCGAGTCTTAGTGTTCCAACATCCACAGGACTTCACGAACTACTTAGTCGAAACGAGGTCGACTAGGTCTGTTTTGTGATTTCCGATTTAAGTCAAGATAGATATTGATTGTAGGATCTTGACTTAATGTAGGTGTCTAGAGGTGTTGACCTCGCCTCATTTCGAGATTTTTGACTGTGAACTGTTGCTGCTATCAGGTGGGTACATTTATGATGTATTCCATATTTATCGCACTTAATATTTCGTATAAATGCTTTGTTTTGAAAAATGATGTATGCGTGAGAACCCTAGTCTAAGTGTTCCGTATGTTGGTGCCTTTGAGGATGCATAAACAGTGAGAGGTCATTGGCCCGTAGATTCGGAGAGGTGACGCCCAGGTCCGTATGATATTCGTGAATGGGAAAAACATCTCTACTGTCTCCTGGAAAGGATCCCAGGCCCGTAGCCATTCGGTGATGGGAAGGTTTCCAGTTACTTCCTTGCCGTGTGTGATCGAAAGGTCGTTGTATGTACATAGGAGGTTTGCGATAGGGCCAAGTAGGGAGTTAGACTGTTGGATTCTATGCATACTGAATACTATGGTTATGGTGGTTTAAAATGTTATGCGAGATAAACTGCGATAATAGTGAGCTTGTTGGTTGCTCACCCCCATTATTTTCTTATTGTCTTCTCTCTTCCTTTGATCTAGGTTGAGACGAGCTGGAGGCAGTGGCGTAGGACGAGCGAGATGGTGGTCATTATGTGTTGAAAACCTATGCTTCCGCATAAACTTGATATTTATCTATTTGTTATCGCACTTTGGATTATTAATTTCGTCGTTTTCGAACTATGTTGAATTTTATTTGAACCTTGCTTTCATGCTAGTCGTTTGGGAATGGTTTTGAAATTTATGATTATTAAGATTGTTATTCTGAAAGCTCGAGCATGTGTAGGTCTTATCGATTGATTGATTTGGTGTTATTATTTGTTTGTTGTGGATAGTTAATAGCGCCCGTTTCTCGATAAATGGTTTAACTTGGATTTAAAAAGAAAAAAACTACTCTGCTTTTTATTAAATATAAATTCGGTAAATTCCTTAAAATAAAACGGGGCGTTACAGTTTGGTATCAGAGCCAGTCTTGCTTTTCTGTAAACTGGTTCATATGTGATTAAGTGTTTAATGACCATTCGACCACTCGCTTCGTCACGCCGCGCCAGCTCAAGGTATGAGTTTTATTGTTTTGATTATTATCGATATCGTGATTATGGTTTGTTCTTTTATTGGGGCTTAGGAATTTACCCTCCGTTTATACGGACTTGAACTCTAGTGGTGTAGGGTTAAGTGTCGACTTTAGAGATGTTTGTTGTGAGTTTTCGGGTTGGTGTTATCAAATTAAGTTTGGTATATAGCAGTGCACTCGTTATGAGTTTCTGTTTAGTACCATCGAATGAGAATCATTCGTAAGCTATCTCGAAAGAGAAGGCTTAAGTAAAGGGAACAGACAACCGAAGGAGTCCCAGGTGTGTGGATTATTCGGAAGTCTGTGGCTATTGTGGAAAGAACTATTAACGCGTGTAGAACCCGGTCAATGGGAACCGGGAGTGGAGCCTATCCACCATTGAATGATTTTGAACTCTAGTGTTTCATGGTGAACTCTAGATTCCCTATATTTTTTTTTTAAATTTTGTTTTGGGTGTTAAACTTTTCCGGCTTGTTCAATGTAGAACCATGGCCACTCGTAATCGCAATGCTCGCAGCTGTCAACAAACCCCACCTCCATCGCCACCTCGCCAGCAGGCCCCTCCGGCCATGGATTTTCCTCGACTCATAGTCCAGTTTCAGGGCATGCACGCACCCACTTTCTCGGGGAGTGAGTCCCCCACTGCTGTGCTTGAGTGGATGAAGGAGCTCGATAAGGTCTTCGCTGTACTCCCTCTACCCGATAGGCAGCGAGTAGCTCTTGCCGCCTTCCAGATGAAAGCAGATGCTTCCGATTGGTGGGTCGACCACTGGGCTAGGAGGCTAGAGGCTGAGCTCAATGCTCTCACTTGGGAGCAGATGAAGGCAATGGTTCGTGGCAAGTTCCTTCCCCAGAGTTTTTGGGATCGCATGGAGCATGAGTTTTACCATCTTCAGCAGGGCAGTACCAGCGTGGACGACTACGTCCGCACTTTCACCAGAATGTGCCTCTTTGTTGGTGATTCTGTGAACACCGATGAGAAGAAAGCCAATAAATTTCTGAAAGGACTGAATCCGAGAATCCGTGAGTTAGTTGGGAGTCACGGACTGATGTCTTATGCCGACACCGTCAGTCGGGCTAAGAGAGTGGAGAGCTTTCTCATCCCGACAGATCCTGTTCCTTCTGTTCATCATGCTGCTCAGCCTGTCCAGGTTGTACCTCCTCTCATCCCTCATTTGTCTTATCAACCGCCGCTTATTGCTCGGGCGCCTTATCCGTACACGGTTCCGTATGCTTCAGCTCCCCCGTCCTCTAGCTCTGGCAAGAGGAAGAATGATCATCCGAACCGCAAGAAGGGCAAGCGCCCTAACCATGGGCCACACCAGCCTTAGCAGCACCTTGTGGCACAAAATACCCAGCCTATCCGCCAGTTTCCAGCAGGACCACCGCCGTGTGGAGCATGCGGGCCAGTCCACGAGGTCAACATGTCTCGAGCTGTCAACATAACTTGCTTCAACTACCAGAGGAAGGGTCATTACTCCCGTCACTGCCCAGAACCACGAAGGCCGGATCAGCATCAGCAGCAGCAACAGCCCAGACAACCCCCGCCTTACCAGCAAGGGACAGGAGGCCATGCCCGCATCTACACCATCACCCACGACGAGGCAGCCAACAACGCAGGTACCATGTCCGGAATGTCTTCGATATCCAATATGCCTGTTTTCCTTTGCTTATTGTGTCTTGAGCAATTCTTTCAAATTTTCATTCCTCAATGTTTTGAGGCCCTACCTGTCATAATGTTTGCCAAGTCGAGGCATAGGTTAACTTGAGAATACCTTAGCTTCGATATAGATGGCGATCAATTTCTTTCGTGATTTGTTTTAACTTTGAACCAAAGTGGTGTGCATGAAATCTTTTAAGGAGGGTAGTCGAGCCTGATGCAGAGCCGTTTTCGTTTTCGTGTTGTGTCCATCGTAATTCTTCAAAACTTCCGTTCTTCTCCCTTAAGAATTTCAAGAATGACTCTTGTATTTCTTTGACTTTTGGCAACCCTCTGAATACTCTAGTATTTGATTTGTTTGGAATCTTCATTTGAGAAATTACAACCTTATATATTAATTAAGACAAGTACTTTTGTTTTACCGCTTGTCTTATATCGTTTTTTTCGATTTTGGCGATGCCATTTCAGTCTGGGTACTTCATTCATACCCGGATCGATTAGTCGTGTTTTATTTTTATCGTTGATGACCTATATTCGAGACGCGATCGAGACGAATCAACCAAGGAGGCTTCGTGATGAGATCCAGAAATGTGAAAATCTTAGCAGAGTAGAAATTGAGCTTGTATAGGACTGCCGGCACGATTAGCTACCGGAGATAGAGCTGACGTGACGGCCGACACTGTTAGTCGGAAGAGTCATGCGAGCTGATCATCTTCATTATTCGGCAATGACGGCTGGGAATGACTCCTAGCTGAGGAGCCGATACTCGTCTTCCTTAGAAGATTTCCTCCATAACTCTAATATGTTATCCGCTTGAAGTTGTATGGCTCGGGGAAGGATGTGATGATTTGGAAGCCCTGAACCATCCGAGTTTGTCGATACCTAAATGCTGGGGGGTGATGTCTTTGTTATACCCTAATGTTGGTCCGTTTTGTGAACACCTTTCCTTCCAGGCTACCTCAGATAGTGTGAGCCTTGAATTAGAGTAATTCTGTTCTGTACCTCGAACCGAACCTCGACGCTGACTGGGTGTAGTCACACGAAGTGGTGGTCGAGCACTCGAGCCTATGCTGAGAGACGTGAGGCACTGCAGGGCCGATCGTTGACTCGCACGAGAGCTGCAGCCACCATCACCGAACGCAGGAGCTCCCCAAGCCAGTGTGCGGCTGAAACCTTGACCTTGCAGTTGTTCTCCGAACAGATGTACGCACACGTCCCAGCGCCCTGCTTATGCAGCGCCAGTGTGTGTGACATCTCTCCGGTGACAATGCATTAAACCTCGGACTGGCTATGTCCTTTTAGATCGTTATAATGGGATCGTCGAGCATCCCTATTTGAGAGCCAGATTCTGCGATAGAAGTTGTTTTCGAATATCTAGTCGATACTTCCTATACTGCATACGAGCTGTTACTCGTGTCGGCAGGGAATGCGGCTTTGTCACCGATATCGAGCAGAACCGTGGCTTCTGTAGGTATCAGTGTTGAGCTTGTAGTGTTATTGTTGCTTTGTTAGCCTTTTGTATGAGATCCCGTGGCGGCCCGTTTGATACGGACGCACGGATCTCGTTGGGATTGTGGGCAAGTTCTCAACGTGATCCGGGCACGAGACTGAACTTGGCACCACGTAGAAATCCAGATAGTTATGCATTTAGGACATGCTGTCGAG
The DNA here is from genome assembly GCA_008636005.1 of Striga asiatica. Classification (NCBI taxonomy): domain Eukaryota; kingdom Viridiplantae; phylum Streptophyta; class Magnoliopsida; order Lamiales; family Orobanchaceae; genus Striga; species Striga asiatica. The sequence goes on along the minus strand of BKCP01000780.1, from coordinate 1,093,692 downwards.
ACCCTGAGAGATTGGTTTTGAGTCTGGTGTACTCGATGGGTGTGTCGTGTGGAATTTCTTACCATAAGAAAGTGCGCTTATAGCAATGGCTATGAGTGACGATCTTGATGGTACCGTACGAGGTTCAGTGTACGGAATGAGGTGTTGTACGCCTCGAGTTCTGGGAAGAGGAAGTATCAGCCACATTTGTTGGTCCTTTCGTGATTCTCGACCGAGTCGGCGTCTTAGCCTGACGGTTGACCCCATCACCGGAGCTTGCAAGAGTGCACGACCTGTTCAGTGCCTCGTGAAGAGGGGACAGGTGCGCGACCTTAGGCACGAGGCGATCTTTGACGAGCTGCATGTGGGCAGAACCTTACCTTTGACGAGGTACCGGTGACCTACTGGATTGACGAATCCAGCAGGGAGAGTCCGAAAGAGGTACTCGTCAAAGTCCGACAGAGTAACCATGGCTAGTACGGTGTGACTTGTTAGAGTGTGAAGATTCGGACGGAGTATCCGAACTGAGTGGTTTGAGCTTCTCTCGTGTGTCAGTTGTCCTGTTGGGATGATTTTTCTTGGATTTCCAGGGACGGAAATCGTTTAAGGAGGGCAGACTGTAGTGCCCCGTTTATTTGTGGATTATTTGAGAATATTATTATTATTATTATTTTTATTGTTATTATTATTGTTATTATTATTATTTTCGTGATAATATTTATATATATTTTTCTTGAATGCCATAATATTATTAATTGTCAAATGTGATTAAATGCCAAATGTCTCTAATTGATTTTTGTGATTTATTAAAGTATAAAACGTGATTAATATGTATTAATAAATATGTAAATATATTTATTATGCGGTTTATTTTATCATGCGTTTGAATTTATATCGGGCCCGAGAAATTTTTGTTTGAACCGAAATCGAGCCCGTGAGCCGATTTGATGTCGCAAACCGACCCAAAAACCCATTTGGCCCAAGCCAAAACCGGCCCAGCTGATATTTTTTCCCTTGTTCCCTTGGTTTTCACGTGTGTGTTTGGGAGATTGTATTTGTCTTAGACAACAAGACTTTAAAACCTAATAGCATATGTATATATTTTTCCTTGCTCGATTTTTCTCTTCCCAAACCACTTCCGCAGCCATCAAAAACTCACGTGAGAAATCAGTTTTCCCTTCATCATCGTGATCCCTCGTTGTCATCAAACCTCTCCATCTCCCTTCTCTTTATTTTTTTTTTCGGTTTCTGTTTCCCTGCGATCACCCTCGTTCTCAGTCCATCATCATCCTCTCCGTGCTCAGCTCGTCGCCGCCATCATAGAAAATCTATCCGCGAGCAGCGCCCTCCTCCGCCTGCAGCTCCCTCTCACTGGTGGATCGCTGCACCTCCATAGCAGCCAACCGACGCCGCCTTCCTCCTCCGTCGAGTGCCACCTGCAACTCGTCTCCTCCGGCGCACAGCAACTCGCGCAGCGATTTCCGGCGACCCCTTGTGTAATGCCCTGTTTATTTGTGGATTATTTGGGATTTATTAATATTATTTTTATTGCTATTATTATTGTTATTATTAATTGGTGATAATATTTATATTTTATTTTATTGAATGCCATTATATTTATTTACTTGTCAAATGTGATTAAATGCTAATTGTGAAATTTGTCTAATTGTTTATTTGATTTTGTGATTTATTAAATTATTAATATGAATAAATGTGTATGTGATAATGTGTAAAATATATATATTTATTTTTTTGGTTTATTTTTATCGCGCGTTAGCATTCGGAATCGAGCCCGATAATTTTTGTTGGAACCGAAATTGGGCCCGAGAATATCTGTTTAAATTTTTATTTGAGCCCGTAAGCTGTTTTGTTATCCCAACCGGCCCAAAAATCCTATTGGCCCAAATTTCTCGGGCCCGGCCCGACAGATTTTCCTTTTCTTTTATTTTGGGCGTGATTTTGTGTTGTCTTGGACAACAAGAAATTTTGTTTCTTTTCCCAAACCTAATATACGTATGAGTATATATAGGTATATATATATCGTCTCTTTTGTTCTCTTCATAAAAAAAAAAGCCGCAGCTCTATTTTCCTTGGCAGAGAAAGAAACGATCGCGATTTGCTTTTTCTTCTCCTCTGTGGTTGTCTTTTTTTTTCGAACGTCTTCATCACCATCATCGATCATTATCATCATCATCCCTCATCACCATCTTCGTTCGTCACCATCTTCATCACATTCGCTGTGATTTTCGCCGGTCATCTACATCGTTCTCTCATCACCTCCGGCCCTTCCCCTCTGTTCGTGAGCCTCGCCGGCGTGAAGTTTTCCAGCTGAACGCCACCACAGCGAAGCCGCAACCTGCCGCTGCTCGCTGCTCCTCCGCGCATCGTCCATCAACGTCGGCGTGAAGAAACCAGTCCGACGACCCTGCTCCGCGTTTTTCCGGCGAGTTCAAGCAGCCCTCCTGCCACCGCGCCGCGAAGCTCTGAATTTTCCGGCGAGCTCGACGTCCCTTCGAGTAACGTCCGGCGACCCTCCCTTTCCGTTCCCGGCGAGCCCGTGAACCAGCAGCAAGCTTCCCTCTTCCTCCCGTGCACGTCGAGCCTCCCTTTTTCCGGCGAGACGAGTTAACCGTCGAGCCCGTTCGTGTTCGTGACGTTTTTAGAGTTATTCCCGAGAACGGTACCGCGTCGTTTTTCCGTCTCGTTTAAATCGTATATGTTTATTCCGTTGAGTGTTTATTTTCGTGCAGTGCTCGTTGATCAATGATGTAAATTTATTGATGTGAATATGTGCGAATAAATATATTGTTGTGATTGTATGTGTTCGTATGTTCGGGATCTCTTCGATTTTCTCAAAAATCGAACGAGACCTCGAAAGTCATGTAAGTCGGTGGATAATGGAACAATGTCGAGTCCTTGGTCTTATGAAAAGGCCTCGGACGATAAATTGTGTGTTGTGATTTAATTGTCAAGTTGTCGAGCTTGTTAATCGCTGTTTTGATGTTCGAATTTTTAAAAATAGCTCGCTGCTCAAAACAATGTGAAATTTTGAGGGATGTGTTATCTGTTCATTTCATGCCTTGTGTAAAATTTTCATAATTTTTGGAGACCTGTAGCTATTTTTAATAATTAAATTGTGTTCTGTTCAGAATATTGTTAAATGCATAATAAATTCATGCTTGACTGAAAGGAGCTGAAATTCGAATATGTCATGCCTCTGTGACTTATATGTATTGTGTTAAAGTGTTAGAACTTTTGGAGTTGATTTGATATAGGTAATATTTTATTTATTGAATCTGTAGAATTGTTGTTTGAATTCTTAAAAATCGGTTACTACATGGAAAATTATGAAATTTTACTGAGAGTCATATTTTAGGTGGTTGATCATGTTTGTAAAATATGGGAATTTTTAGAGTCCGTTTAGTTTCAGTTTGGATTTAAATTCGATAAACTGCTGTTGCTCGTTAGAATTTTTAAAAATGGCAGCAGTTATCATTTAAAGCTGAGATTTTTATACATGAACTTTAGCATACTGTTTGTTGCTGTGTAAAATTTTCAAGTTCAGATTCATTCATTAAGTCTGAGTATGAATCCATGTGCCCATTTTGCTGATATCTTATTCGAATTTTATAAATTAGGATATTTCGAGTTTAAAGCTGAAACTTTGTGGTTTTTCATGTTTCTGGAAGATGAAATTTTGTGTAAATTTTCAGAGCTTAATTCGTAGGGTAGCTTGACCATCTATTTTCATGCGATTAAATGATTTCTATTTTCGAAGCATGATTTTTATATGAAAATTTGGAAATCGACTTGCTTTTAGTTTTGATGTGAATTTGACTTGGTCAATCTTTGGATGGATTTATGTGAACTCCCTTATGTGGTTTGGTCGAGTTTAGTGCCGAGTCTTAGTGTTCCAACATCCACAGGACTTCACGAACTACTTAGTCGAATCGAGTTCGACTAGGTCTGTCTTGTGATTTCCGATTTAAGTCGAGATAGATATTGATTGTAGGATCTTGACATCATGTAGGTGTCTAGAGGTGTTGACCTTGCCTTATTCCAAGATTTGTGATCCTGTGAACTGTTGCTGCTATCAGGTGGGTACATTTATGATGTATTCCATATTTATCGCACTTAATATTTCGTATAAATGCTTTGTTTGAAAAGTGATGTATGCATGAGAACTCTAGTCTAAGTGTCCCGAACGATAGTGCCTTTGACGAATGCATAACAGTGAGAGGTCACCTGCCCGTTGTATCCGGGAGGAGACGCCCTGATCCGTGTGAGTTTCGGGGGGGAAAAACATCTCCACTGTCTCCTGGAAAACATCCATGATCCGTGAGTAGTTCGGGGTGGACTCCCATGATCCGTGAGTAGTTCGGGGTGGGGGAAATTTTCCAGTTACGGCCTTGCCGATGTTTGGTCGGAAGGTTGTTGTATGTACATAGGAGATTTGCGATAGGGCCAAGTAGGGAGTTAGACTGTTGGATTCTATGCATACTGAATACTATGGTTATGATGGTTTAAAAATGTTATGCGAGATATACTGTGCGATAATGGTGAGCTTGTTGGTTATGCTCACCCCCATTATTTTCTTGTTGTCTTCTCTCTTCCTTTGTATTAGGTTGAGACGAGCTGGAGGCGGTGGCGTAGGACGAGCGAGATGGTGGTCATTAATTGATGTGTCTTTGCTTCCGCCTATTTTTATTATATGATGAACTACTTGCTTTTATTTTGGATTATTTATGCTTCAGCTTGAAATCATGTTTGTGTTGGATGAACCATGGATTTATGTTAAACTTTTTGGATAATGTTGAGACTTGAATAAGCTGGTTTATTTGTATAACTGTTGGCTTATGTATGTGTAGGATTTGGTTGAACTTTGAATAAGGCTAGACCTTTAAAAATGGTTTGAGACTTATGTTTTGGTATTTGTTTTATTGTTAGTTCGTGCATGTGTGTTGTTGGTTGATGTTAGGAAGTAGCGCCCGTTTCTCGAAAAGGTTTTAACTTGGATTTTTTTAAAAAAAAAAAAAAAAAAAACTCTGATTTTTATTAAATAAATTCGATAAATTCTTTAAAATAAAACGGGGCGTTACAGTTTGGTATCAGAGCCAGTCTTGCTTTTCTGTACACTGGTTCATATTTGATTAAGTGTTTAATGACCATTCGACCACTCGCTTCGTCACGCCTCGCCAGCTCAAGGTATGAGTTTATTTGTTTTGATTATTGTGAATAACGTGATTATGGCTTGTTCTTTTATTGGGGCTTAGGAATTTACCCTCCGTTTACTCAAACTCTAGTGGTATAGAGTTAAGTTCCAACTACAATTGTTTGTTTTGAGTTTTCGGGTTGGTGTTATCGAGTTAAGTTTGGTCTATAGCAGTACACTCATTATGAGTTTCTGTTTAGTACCATCGAGTGAGAATCATTCGTAAGCTATCTCGAAAGAGAAGGCTTAAGTAAAGGGAACAGACAAACGAATAAGTCTCGGATGTGTGGATTATTCGGAAGTCTGTACCTATTGTGGCTAGAACTATTAGACACGTGTAGAACCCGGTCAATGGGAACTGGGAGTGGAGTTTAAGTGTTGGTTGCATGTTGATGATCCGACCACTTGTGCGTGTAGATTCGTGGGAATCGGGTTAATGGCTGATTTTCCCTGTTATAATTTGTTCGTTATCATTCGTTCTTACTCATTGGTTTGTCTCGCAAATTCTTCGAGGAGATTGATAACTCTCGTCTTTTTTTTATAAATCGAGTATCATGTAATTGCTGTGATGAACATGTTGTGCTCGTTTATTTTTGTTGGGAAGTCATATTAATCGTGGTCGAGCTTAGAACTTTCGTTATATATGTTCATTGTTATTTCTTGTTAATTCGCATGTTCGTTGTTTCTGTTGTGCATCAGTTTAAGCCATCAGAGGGTGGTTATTTGAAGTTGCTATCTTCTTAAGAAATGTAGCATGTTCGGTTGTCTGTATCTGGGCTTTAAAATTTCTTGATTCCGAGTTATATCGAATAAGTTATGATTTTTACGAGAATATTGCGCGTCCAGTTTTTCTGTTACCCGGCAGCATGTGTGTAATTAATGTATGACCTATTTATCATGTCATAACGTCTCGTATGAATTTATGCTCTTCATGGAAGTTATAGTTCTGTTTCTCATATTTCAAATGAGATAAATCTCATGTTAAAATGTGCTCTGTAGCTCGAGTTATGTTCTTAGGAAGATAGACATGCATGAGATAGAGTTTTGTGTTTGGACAGAAATCTGATATTGAATGTTAACTGATTTTACACTATCTAAATGACCTTTTATTCTTCGGTGTTCTAAATAAAAGTTGTAGAGGCACGCTTTAAGTTTAATATGAGACTTGAAACATGTCATTTGAAAGTCTGTAGCTCGATCTAGAGGGTAAACACTGAGGTGCTGTCCATAACACATGTTAATTTTTTTGACAGATTTTCTGAACCACGTGTTTTGTGTTTAAACTCATTGAAAATGTGTTTATTTGCCAAAGTGACCTTCAGCAAAGTTGTAGACATTTGAGTTGTCTAGCATGTGGGTTTTGATTTTCATTGAAAGCATGTCTGTAGCTCCGATTAGCTAACTTTTACTGAAGTCTGGTTAGTGGCATATTCCAAGTTATGGACTATAAATAAAATTTCAATGTTTGTTGATTTATCACCTGCTAAATGGCCTTATTTGCTTTCGATGTCTTCATATGCATTGTAGTTTTATCTCTTATGATTCAAATGTCATAAGTTTCATTCATATAGCATTTTTGTGCAAAGAGATGCATTAAAAATACGGACTTCATGCAATTCAGTTTTCTGGAAATTTTGCCGCAAATTTAGTGTATGAGCTTAAGTTGTTTCCAACCCTTTAACCTACCGTTCACGCCTTTGCCGCCCGAGTGCTTTTCCATTTCCTTTGACTACTACCTTTCGCTTAGTAGTCAAGTTTGAACTGTATTCCGGGATCATCTTATTTATTTGATTATCGTACCGTGTTAAATTCGCTTGATTTTTTTTTTCTTTTTCTTGCCTTGCGTGGAATGAGTTCCGGATGGAGTGTTTTACCACCTTAAAAAGATTAAGCAGAAATCTTTTAAGGAGGATAGTCGAGCTTGATGCAAGCACATCGTGAGATGCATAGCCGTTTTCATTTTCGTATTGTGTTCATCAAATTTTTGGAAGCTCCCATTCTTCTCCCTTCGGAATTTCGAGAGTGACCTTTGTGTTTCATTTGACTTTTTGGCAATCCTCTGAAAACTCTTGTTTTTGGTTCGTCTGGAGTTTCCACTTTAAGACTTGCAACCTGATGTATTGATTAAGACGAGCACTTTCATTTTTCCGCTTGTCTGAAATCGTTCATTCGATTTTATTTGGTGATGTCATTCGGTCTTGTACTCCATTCATACCCTGATCGGCCTGTCGTGTTTCTATCGTTGATGACCTATATTCGAGACGCTATCGAGATGGATCAACCAATGAGGCTTCGAGATGAGATCCAGAAACGTGAAAATCTTAGCAGAGTAGAAATTTAGCTCGTTTAGGACTGCTGGCACGATTAGCTACCGGAGATAGAGCTGACGTGACGCCCGACACTGTTAGTCGGAAGAGCCCATGCGAGCTGATCACTTTCATTGCTCGGCAATGACCACTGAGTTGAGGATGATTCCTAGCTGAGGATGCCGATATTCGCTTTCTTTAAATGTGATGTTTTGAAACCCTGAACCTTTCGAGATTGTTAATACCTAAATGCTGGGGGATAATGTCCTTGTTGAACCCTAACGTTTCTTGGTTTTGTGAAAACCTTTTTCCTTTCGGGTTACCTCTGATAGTGCGAGCCTTGAATTAGAGTAATCCTTATTGTACCTCGAACCAAATGCCGACGCTGACTGGGTGTAGTCACGCGAAGTGGTGGTCGAGCACGCGAGCCCGTGCTGAGAGACGTGAGGCACTGCAGGGCCGATCGTTGACTCGCACGCGAGCTGCAGCCACCATCACCGAACGCAGGAGCTCCCCAAGCCAGTGTGTGGCCGAAACCTTGACCTGGCAGCTGTTCTCCGAACAGATGTACGCACACGTCCCAGCGCCCCGCTTATGCAGCGCTAGTGTGTATGACATCTCTCGGGTGACAGTGCATTAAACCTCGAACTGGCTATGTCCTTTTAGACTGTTATAATGGGATCGTCGAGCATCCCTATTTGAGAGTCAGTTTCTGCGAAAAATTGTTTACGAATATTTAGTCGATACTTCCTAAGCCGCATACGAGCTGTTACTCGTGTCGGCAGGGAATGAGGCTTTGTCACCGATATCGAGCAGAACCGAGACTTCTGTAGGTATCAGTGTTGAGTTTGTGGTGTTGTTGTTGCTTTGTTATCCTGTTGTATGAGATCCCGTGGCGGCCCGTAGATACGGACGCACGGATCACTTTGGGATTGTGGGCAAGTTGTCAACGTGACCCCGGCACGAGACTGAACTTGGTACCGCGTGGAGATCCAGATAGTTATGTGTTTAGGACGTACTGTCGAGACCCTGAGAGACTGGTTTTGAGTCTGGTGTACTCGATGGGTGTGTCGTGTGGAATTTCTTACCATAAGAAAATGCGCTTATAGCAATGGCTATGAGTGACGATCTTGATGGTACAGTACGAAGTTTTGAGTACGAAAGAGGCGTTGTACGCCTCGAGTTCTAGGAAGAGAGAGGAAGTACCAGCCACATTTGTTGGTCCTTTCGTGATTCTCGACCGAGTCGGCGTCTTAGCCCGAAGGTTGACCCCATCACCGGAGCTTGCAAGAGTGCACGACCTGTTTAGTGCCTCGTGGAGAGGGGACAGGTGCGCGACTCTAGGCACGAGGCGATCTTTGACGAGCTGCATGTGGGCAGAACCTTACCTTTGATGAGGTACCGGTGACCTACTGGATTGACGAATCTAGCAGGGAGAGTCCGGAATAGGTACTCGTCAAAGTCCGGCAGGGTAACCATGGCTAGTGCGGTGTGACTTGGTAGAGTGGGAAGGTTCGGAGGGAGTATCCGAATTGAGTGGTTTGAGCTTCTCTCGTGTGTCAGTTGTCCTGTTGGATGATTTTTCTTTTTCTTGGATTTCCGGGGACGGAAATCGTTTAAGGAGGGTAGAATGTAATGCCCCGTTTATTTGTGGATTATTTGGGATTTAATATTATTATTTTTATTGCTATTATGATTGTTATTTTTAATTAGTGATAATATTTATATTTTATTTTATTGAATGCCATTATGTTTATTTACAGGAGTGAAGTCATAGAAGAGAGGATTTGAGTACAACATTTTCAAATGTGATTAAATGCTAATTGTGAAAATTTGTCTAATTGTTTAATTGATTTTGTGTTTTAATTAAATTATTAATATGAATAAATGTGTATGTAATAATATGTAATATATATATATATATATATATATATATATATTTATATTTTTCGGTTTATTTTTATCGCGCGTTTGCATTCGAAATCGAGCCCGATAATTTTGTTGGAATCGAATTGGGCCCGAAGATATCTGTTTAAATTTTTATTTGAGCCCGTGAGCTGTTTTGTTATCCCAACCGGCCCAAAAATTCTATTGGCCCAAATTTCTCGGGCCCGGCCCGACAGATTTTCCTTTTCTTTTATTTTGGGCGTGATTTTGTGTTGTCTTGGACAACAAGAAATTTTGTTTCTTTTCCCAAACCTAATATACGTATGAGTATATATAGGTATATATATATATCGTCTCTTTTGTTCTCTTCATAAAAAAAAAAGCCGCAGCTCTATTTTCCTTGGCAGAGAAAGAAACGATCGCGATTTGCTTTTTCTTCTCCTCTGTGGTTGTCTTTTTTTTTCGAACGTCTTCATCACCATCATCGATCATTATCATCATCATCCCTCATCACCATCTTCGTTCGTCACCATCTTCATCACCTTCGCTGTGATTTTCGCCGGTCATCTCCATCGTTCTCTCATCACCTCCGGCCCTTCCCCTCTGTTCGTGAGCCTCGCCGGCGTGAAGTTTTCCGGCTGAACGCCACCACAGCGAAGCCGCAACCTGCCGCTGCTTGCTGCTCCTCCGCGCATCGTCCATCAACGTTGGCGTGAAGAAACCAGTCCGACGACCCTGCTCCGCGTTTTTCCGGCGAGTTCAAGCAGCCCTCCTGCCACCGCGCCGCGAAGCTCTGAATTTTCCGGCGAGCTCGACGTCCCTTCGAGTAACGTCCGGCGACCCTCCCTTTCCGTTCCCGACGAGCCCGTGAACCAACAGCAAGCTTTCCTCTTCCTCCCGTGCACGTCGAGCCTCCCTTTTTCCGGGGAGACGAGTTAACCGTCGAGCCCGTTCGTGTTCGTGACGTTTTTTGAGTTATTCCCAAGAACGGTACCTCGTCGTTTTTCCGTCTCGTTTAACTCGTATATGTTTATTTCGTTGAGTGTTTATTTTCGTGCAGTGCTCGTTGATCAATGATGTAAATTTATTGATGTGAATATGTGCGAATAAATATATTATGTTGTGATTGTATGTGTTCGTATGTTCGGGATCTCTTCGATTTTCTCAAAAATCGAACGAGACCTCGAAAGTCGTGTAAGTCGGTGGATAATGGAACAATGTCGAGTCCTTGGTCTTATGAAAAGGCCTCGGACGATAAATTGTGTGTTGTGATTTAATTGTCAAGTTGTCGAGCTTGTTAATCGCTGTTTTGATGTTCGAATTTTTAAAAATAGCTCGCTGCTTGAAACGATGTGAAATTTTGAGGGATGTTTTATCTGTTCATTTCATGCCTTGTGTAAAATTTTCATAATTTTTGGAAACCTGTAGCTATTTGTAATAATTAAATTGTGTTCTGTCCAGAATATTGTTAAATGCATAATAAATTCATGCTTGACTGAAAGGAGCTGAAATTCGTATATGTCATGCCTCTGTGACTTATATGTGTTGTGTTAAAGTTTTAGAATTTTTGGAGTTGATTTGATATGGGTAATATTTTATTTATTGAATCTGCAGAATTGTTGTTTGAATTTTTAAAAATCGGTTACTGCATGGAAAATTATGAAATTTTACTGAGTCATATTTTAGGTGGTTGATCATGTTTGTAAGATATGGGAATTTTTAGAGTCCGTTTGGTTTCAGTTTGGATTTAAATTCGATAAACTACTGTTGCTCGTTGGAATTTTTAAAAATGGCAGCAGTTATCATTTAAAGCTGAGATTTTTATACATGAACTTTAGCATACTGTATGTTGCTGTGTAAAATTTTCAAGTTCAGATTCATTCATTAAGTCTGAGTATGAATCCATGTGCCCATTTTGCTGATATCTCGTTCGAATTTTATAAATTAGGATATTTCGAGTTTAAAGCTGAAACTTTGTTGTTTTACATGTTTCTGGAAGATGAAATTTTGTGTAAATTTTCAGAGCTTAATTCGTAGGGTAGCTTGACCATCTATTTTCATGCGATTAAATGATTTCTATTTTCGAAGCATGATTTTTATATGAAAATTTGGAAATCGACTTGCTTTTAGTTTTGATGTGAATTTGACTTGGTCAATCTTTGGATGGATTTATGTGAACTCCCTTATGTGGTTTGGTCGAGTTTAGTGCCGAGTCTTAGTGTTCCAACATCCACAGGACTTCACGAACTACTTAGTCGAATCGAGTTCGACTAGGTCTGTCTTGTGATTTCCGATTTAAGTCGAGATAGATATTGATTGTAGGATCTTGACATCATGTAGGTGTCTAGAGGTGTTGACCTTGCCTTATTCCAAGATTTGTGATCCTGTGAACTGTTGCTGCTATCTGGTGGGTACACTTTTGTTGTATTCCATATTTATCGCACTATTTATTTCGTATAATTCTTCTTTTGAAAAATGAATGTATGCGTGAGAACCCTAGTCTAAGTATACCTATTGGTAGTGCCTTTGACGAATGCATAACAGTGAGAGGTCACCTGCCCGTTGTATCCGGGAGGCGACGCCCTGATCCGTGTGAGTTTCGGGGGGGAAAAACATCTCCACTGTCTCCTGGAAAACATCCATGATCCGTGAGTAGTTCGGGGTGGACTCCCATGATCCGTGAGTAGTTCGGGGTGGGGGAAATTTTCCAGTTACGGCCTTGCCGATGTTTGGTCGGAAGGTTGTTGTATGTACATAGGAGATTTGCGATAGGGCCAAGTAGGGAGTTAGACTGTTGGATTCTATGCATACTGAATACTATGGTTATGATGGTTTAAATGTTATGCGAGATATACTGTGCGATAATGGTGAGCTTGTTGGTTATGCTCACCCCCATTATTCTCTTGTTGTCTTCTCTCTTCCTTTGTATTAGGTTGAGACGAGCTGGAGGCGGTGGCGTAGGACGAGCGAGATGGTGGTCATTAATTGATGTTCTTTGCTTCCGCCTATTTTTATTATATGATGAACTACTTGCTTTTATTTTGGATTTATTTTATGCTTCAGCTCGAAATCATGTTTGTGTTGGATGAACCATGGATTTATGTTAAACTTTTTGGATAATGTTGAGACTTGAATAAGCTGGTTTATTTGTATAACTGTTGGCTTATGTATGTGTAGGATTTGGTTGAACTTTGAATAAGGCTAGACCTTTAAAAATGGTTTGAGACTTATGTTTTGGTATTTGTTTTATTGTTAGTTCGTGCATGTGTGTTGTTGGTTGATGTTAGGAAGTAGCGCCCGTTTCTCGAAAAGGTTTTAACTTGGATATAAAAAAAAAAAAAAAAGAAACTCTGATTTTTATTAAATAAATTCGATAAATTCTTTAAAATAAAACGGGGCGTTACAAGAGGATATTCTGTTCCTCTTCTGAAGTGTTTAACCGAGCAGGAGTCTAAATATGTCCTTGAAGAAGTTCATGGGGGAATTTGTGGAAATCATAATGGCGCACGAGCGTTAGCATACAAAATACTTCGACAAGGATATTACTGGCCAACTTTAAAAATTAATGCGGCAAATTGGATTCGTAAGTGCATGAAATGTCAAATATTCACTCCGAATATTAATCAATTTCTTGAAAATCTTAAGTCGGTATATAGTCCATGGCCATTTGCTAGATGGGGAATTGACATAATTGGTCCACTTCCAACTGCGAAAGGAGGTGTTAAGTTTGTCATTGTGGCAGTTGATTATTTTACAAAGTGGGCGGAAGCTGAGCCGTTAGTAACAATTACTGAGCAAAAAGTTATCGATTTTATCTAGAAATCAATCGTATGTTGGTATGGGGTTTCGAGTTCTATCATAACGGATAATGGTCGACAATTTGAGGGAAAACAACTTGAAGCTTTCTGTGAAGAATATCAAATAAAGCATTTCTTGTCGTCTCCATATCATCCCCAATCCAACGGACAAGTCGAAGCAATCAATAAAATAATTAAAAATGGCTTGAAAGTCCGACTTGATGCCGCAAAAGGGACATGGCCTGAAGAATTTCCAAATGTATTATGGGCTTATAGAACGACAGTTAGCCATGCAACAGGAGAAACACCTTTTTCCCTAACTTATGGATCAGAAGCTGTTGTCCCTGTTGAACTCGGATCTCAAACATACCGAGTAGCGAACTTCAATGACGAAATCAACTCGGAAAATCTGAAAACCAACCTGGACCTCCTAGATGAAACTCGCCTTATGGCCGATCTAAAAAATGCTGCTTATAAGCAAAGAAGCGAGAAGTATGTCAACTCAAAAATAAAACCTCGTTCATTCCAAGTTGGCGACTTGGTACTTAAAAGAATTACTGGACCAGACCCGGGACCTTTGAAACCAAAATGGGAAGGACCATTCAAGATATGCCAAGTGCTTCCAAAAGGTACCTACCGACTTGAGAAGCCAGATGGACTTACTCTTCCATATCCCTAGAATGCTGTTTATCTGAAGAAGTATTTCCAATAAGTGTTTACGATGTAAATATGACTTTGTACACTTTTTGTTGAATATAAGAAAATTGTGTGCTAAAGAGTCTCTTAAAAAGAACCGAGAACTTCAACTCGGTATACCATTAGTCTTTATATTGCCAAGCTTTTAACTTGGACAAGACTAATAATTAAAATTTGTGAAGGATATTCTTAGTTTAAACCGAGCTATATAACTCGGTAAGATATATCTTTCTCGACCAAACTATTAACCTTCAAATAACTAAGTGCAGTGACTTAGGAAGGTTATGGACAATTGAAATATACATTGGATTATCTTTAAATTCAAATCCTGAAGATTGATTTGAAAAAGATAAAATCCAAATTTCCATCAAAGTTGATGGTATCCACTTATAAAACTAATGTTTGGCCGATTTCTTTACACTTGAAAAAATTCGGCAAAAATAAAATGACATGCTGAACATGATAAGTTGGAATTAAGAAATACCGACTTATCTAAATTTCCGAGTATGATATACTTGGAAACTTATGAGTGAAAACCAATATAATTAAAAGCCATTCATTCATAAGATATCTTTTTTCAAACTATTACAACTACTACATAAAATAAACCAAGTGACCCGACATGCCGGGAACACTTCAAAACAGAAAAGGAAAAACTCAAAACAGACTAAGCATCATCATCTTTGGACGCTTCTTCATTAGCCTTATCATTCACCCTTGGAGTCTCTTTGTCCATCGCTGTTTCTTTCGCATCCTCTTTTGTGATTTGTTCATACATGATTCGGCTGATGATGTCAAAGACTCGATCCTCCTCGGCCTTTGCTGCGTTCTCCACTTCGATAAGGGTCACTGGAATGTGCTTACCCAAGATAATATCATTCTCCCCATCGGGTAACTCAGTAGCAGACGGCTGATTGTTTTTCTGAGATAACTCAGATACCTTTCTTTCGAGGAAAGCCAGCACTACCTTTCGAAGTTGCTCGGGAGTCATCTTCTCGAGCTCTATCTCCAAACTCACCTCAGCTAAGGTCTTCACATAAACATTAGCAAGCTCGGCTTTTTTCTCTTTTTCACCTTCCAACAGCATGTTAACGAATGATCGGCGAAGACAAGCTTCTCTTTCTCGGTTCAAAGGAGGAGTCTGTGAGCCTCTTTCTTCAGCTCCGATGGAAATGAGAAGCCCTTCACAAAATCTTTTTTCATCCTCGTCAGCATCAATGTGAGCAGCTGCGATTGAAGGATTAAAGTTGTGACTCTTGATTTTATGAAGAAGAAATTGTCGCAACTCTTCAATGTCATATAATCCTTCATCGAATCGCTCAATGACCCAACGCAAGTTGATACAAGTGTTCATCTCAAACTGACGATCTTCATCCTCAGAATCGGATTCAGCATTGGCTTTAAGTCTGTTGGCCTCAGCCTCGAGGATTCTTCTAGCTCGTAGACCGTCATTATACTTCTCTTCGGCAAACTTTATTTTTTCTTCTCGAAGTCTTATGAGGTCAGCGCGATGGGCATCTCTATTCTGAACTAACAGCTCTTCGACCTCAGATCGACTCCTCCCAGTAACCTCATGAGCTTCTTGTTCTTTGTGAAGCAATGATTCACAACGAGCCAATTGATCTTCAAGCATTTTAACGCGCTGCTCCGAAGTGATTACTTGACTGGATAATTTAAGAACATCAGAGTCGAGACCGGCCTTCTCGGTCCTCAGAGTCTCGATCTCACTTTGAGCAATAACAAGTTGCTGATCTTACTCAGCAATTTTCATCTTCAATGCAGTTTCATTTTTGGCCGCTTCCTCTCTCAGAGATGCAAGTGCCCCATCCCTGAGTTCAAGAGAATGCTTCTTCTCTTCCACTTGAGCTGTATTTAAGCGGAAGTCATCCTCTGCCATCACCAAACTAACAAGGGCCCGACCGAGACAAGCTTTCGCATATTTGAACTTATAAACACTTGGAAGAGAGGATACGCCAATCTCGGATCTCGGATCCCATACCATCATCGGGACCCGAGCAGCATCAACAACATGGTTCGGTAGCTCAACGGTACTAGAAATTTCAGGAATCTCTACTGATTCAAACGTTGAGAACCATTTTTCAACTGACTCTCGAGGCTGTCGAAAATTCAATGCCCTTTCTCCATCTATGGGCAGAAAGGACCGGTCCACCAAGGGCTCCTTCTTTTTCTTTCCTCGATCACCGACATCGTGCCTCTTCTTTGTTCGTTCCTCGACAACTGGAATGCTTTCAACACGTCTTTTGCGTGACCGAGTTAATGGGACTTCTTGTTCTTCGGTAGCAACTTGATCGCCTTCCGGTTCTTCTGAAATTTCCACAACAAGAGGGGCTTCAAATGGAGGAACTTCAGTAATTGGTTTAGTCCCAGATAAATCCGCAACATTAGCAGCAGTAACAACGGCAATCGGATCGGCTGCTATCATATCCGATGGATTTGGTTGCAAATTTTCCACAGCAACCACCGACGTCGCACCATCATCGACCTCGGTTTCCTTGGGATTCATGATCGGGTTATCCAGAAAAGCCTTTATCAACTTTTTGCGACCCATTCCCGACAAACGTTGATCTTTACTTTTCCCGACTTTAGTGCGAATATCTAAATTTGGACACTTCTGACGGAAAGCTTTAGCGTCGCGAATAGTTTGGAACCCCAGTACACCAAGGAGCGGGTAGTATACTACAAAACAGAAAATCTGAGTTATGATTATCCTCAAGAAGTAACCGACTTCATATAAGATTGAAAATTTGACATGAGATTACCTAGCTGAAAAGAACTATCAGAAATTTCAGGACAAAGACCAGCTTTCTTTAATCTTGTGTTCGTTAACAGCAACTTGAAGCTCCGTTGCTCCTTCTTCAACTTAAACAGCTCGGTAATTCTTTCCTTCAAAGTCACGCTGAGTTTGGATCCTTTGTTTTTTGCTGCAAACAGGAAAATTGTTGACCTGTTAGTATAAAAATAACACAGTTAGAATAACTCAGTATTGAAAGTGAAGAAGAACTTACAAAATGCAGAATTAATATTCATGGGTATTGACATTCCATCAATTAAAGGTTTAGAGAAATTTGGTGTCTGCCAATCTCCGCCAACCCATAGCCACTCTTCTTGAAACCCATGAAGAGAGTCAGGGATATCGGTAATTAAATCCCCGATTTTCAATCCTCCTTGGGGTCTTCCTGCACAAGCGTAGCATAACAATGGGTCGGCCACTTGCCAGTCAGCACACCTTCTAAATGTAAAGAGACTCCTTATCTCTTCAGTTGTTGGCATATCCCAGCCCTTTTCGCTTAAGAGCACCATCAAACTGATTATCCTCTTCCATGTATTCGGAGCAATTTGACACAATCCAAATCCCCAATCCCTTAGATAGTCAGAAATCAATGCAGGGAGTGGAAACCGAAGTCCTGATTTTAAAGAGTCAGCAAAAACGCCAACACAGCCAGGAGGAGGACAAGTTATCCTTTCACCAGGATAAGGAGCAAATAATCGTACTGAAGAAGGAACATAAACCTCTCCTGGAAGATTGACTATATCTGCGTCTGTCAAAATACTCGGTTCACCTCTATATTCATCAATTGGTTCAGGCCACCGACGTGGGGGACGTCTCTAATAATCGGGAAGCGACATAGCATCCCTTTCAACCACTTTAACCTCCTCAATAATATCCTTATTCAGATTTAACCTCTGAACGAGAAGGTGATCCCACCGATAATACTCAAGAGGCAATTCCAAATCCTCGTCGGTAAATATCTTAACTTCTGAAATCGTGCGACTACTACTATTTTCGACTTGAGAAGACATCTTTGACGAGATAAAAAAAGAAGCTTGAAATCGATGAATACAAAAAATAAAAAATCAGGGCAAAGCCTTACCGAAGATTTAAAGCGCACTAAATTGAAGAAGAAATGGAGAAATCATACAGACTGCACGAAATGAGAACAAAAAAGCGATTTAGAGGAGTATGAATAGAAAGATGAAAGCAAAGAATTCGAAGATTAAAGGTGAAGACACCCTTTGTAATCAAAACGGACAACCATTTATAGGTTTTGATTTATTACCGTTGGCAAAACCAGAGATTGGCGCGTGTAACGGGCGTGTCATTAAACAGTGCAACGTTATGGTAATGATTAGCAGACGTGGGCAAATCCTGAAACGCCATCTCATTCAATAGTTCTATCCGTTGGACCCATTAAATGCGGACGCGTCTTTTGAGAATTGCCACGTCAATCCAAACGTTATGTAACCATTGCAGACGAAGTTAAAAAAATACAAAGTGCTTCCATGTCGGTTGCAAAATGAAGAAAAGTCGGAAAATGACCAAGTCGGAACTACAATGACGAAAACTACATTTGCAGCCATTGAAACAACAAAAGTTCAAATACCTACTAATGACGGGGGCCTCTCTGTTGATAACCGACTTGGTTTTGAAGAATTAAAGTTGGTGATTAATTGATTCAGTAAAATGATAAACCTCCCGAAGGGTACCGACTTCCGAAATAATTACCGACTTCCGAGATCGTTAAAAGTACCGACTGTTGAGACTACAAATAGCTAACTCCATTTCAACAATATTATGATAAGTTGAATCAAGCCTTATCTGTTTAAACCGACGGTCTGAAAGTTCGAATATCCAAGCAAAAGACAGAGCTGTAAGCATGTGATTGGATTGTCAAGATAATAGACCAATTATTGGTTTTCCCCAATTCCAAAACACATCATTTTGTTGAAGCTGCTCAACATTAAATACATTCTTATCCATATCTAGCAAGAAGACAAAAACTACTGTACTATAAATAGCAAAATTTATGATAGTACGAGGATCTTTTTTCTTCTTTTTCCAACACATTGTACATGGGCTTAAAATGATCTCGGTTGAGAAAAAAAAAACCGACTTCCTGTACTCTTGTGAATATATCAATAAAATCCAACTTTACATTAATCTTTGTTCAAACACACCCAGCTGTTCGTAATTTGAAGTTGTTAATTCCATACAACAACAACTTATATAAAACATACCTTAAGCAGCGTGGATGACGAAGAAGAGTGGTCATAACATAAGGTCTAAAGCACATAAACATGTTTTCACATACATGCCAGTCTACAGAAACGCAGACTGGCTCAAACTGTAACGCCCCAATTGATTTGTAAAGAAAATACATGGCTTTTCCAAAAATCAAGGTAAAAATTTTCGAAAATAATTTTTCGAATCATAAACTTTTTGGCGTTACACATTCTTTCAAAACACGGTTCAAGTCATATCTGAACTACGGGGATTCATTACCCGATTTTTCCAACGGTTTTCATTAACAACATAAACATAAACATGAACGTCATGACATTCTCAAACACATATCAAAGGAAGGTTTTTCAACATAAACCAAATCCAAACATTTTTAAAATAAACAAGTTCCAAATCCAAACCAACATGTTCAATAACCTGTCATAAGTTCATGAGAAAGCGGAAGCAAATAAATAATCAATAATAAAAGGGAAGACCACCACTCGCCTTGTCTCATCATGCGCCACTGCTTAACCTGCATCCGTGAAGAGCAGGTGGGAGTGAGTATAGTTAAATATCGTACTCACACTATGCAATGCACATTTTATAATATGTTAAATAGGCATGGTCGCAGCATGAACATAAACAATATCACATATGTCTCATCTCCAACATAGCATAAACATAAATACTCCTGTGTACACATCTTTCATAATAGTCGCAGAAAGGGGATTCATTACCCTAACGGCGAGAGTACGTGCCACGCAAGGACACGGCCTTTCATAATAGGTCTTAAGGAGACTTGCCTAGCACGGGCAACCGTATTACATCGACGGGGACAACCGTACCGATGGCCATCATAATAGCTTACATAGATAGGCTACATATTCACGTTCATACATAGATCACGCCAAAACAGAAAAATATATTTAAACACACATTGCACAGGTATTTTAGAATAACTAACCCACTTGGTAATTCGGATTGACGATAGAAAATTTCAGAAAAGACGTGGATCGAGGCTTGACTCCTCAAACACCTACATTATGTCAAGATCCTACAATCAATATCTTGACTTAAACGGAAAACACAAAAGAGACTTAGTCGAACTTGATTCGACTAAGTTGTTCATGAAATCCTGTGGACGATGGAACACTTAGACTCGACACTATACTCGACCAAACCACATATGGGAGTTCACATAAATCCCACTAAGGAATGTCAAACACTCAACAAAACGAAAAGCAAGTTGATTATAGATTTTAACTTCAAAATCATATTTTGAAAATAATATCCAATAAACACATGAAATTAGTTGGTCAGGTTACCCTATGAATTAAACTCTGAAATTTTAACTGAAATTACACCTTCCAGTAGATAGAAAAATCACCAAGTTTCAGCCTCAAATACAAAGTACATCATTTTATAAAATTCATAAAAAATAACAACAAAAACGAACACATATTTAAAATATAAACCTAATGAACGAATCAGGATCTGATATTTTAACACCACAAACTACAGATGAGAATGACAACATGTAAAAGTTTCAGCTCTGGACAATAACTGTACTAATTTTAAAAATTCATACAAGTTTCAGCAAGTATCGAATTTCAATTAAAACTAAAGCAATTTGATCTCCGAAAATTCTCATCTTCTAACAGCATAAATCTACACATAAAACAAGCATCTCAGCTAAGTTTCAGAATTTTTCAATAACTAGCCGATTTATCATAAATATAACAATTTTTCGCAGAATAAGAAAATAAATTATTAACCCTAACAAACTCAGTCCAAAAATTCTAAACATTTTACACAGAATATAAACATAACAGAGGAATCACATACTCAAATTTCAGCACAATTGAAGTACAGAATAATTTATTATGCATTTTACGTGTTTCTGACCAGAAATTATTTTATTTATTTAAAATAGCTACAGGCCTTGAAAAATTATGAAATTTTTACAAAATCCTGGTTATCAGCAGAAAACATGACCCTCAAAGTTTCAGTGCAATCCGAGCAGAGCGATGTTTATAAATTAATCACTAAAACAGCGATAATCGAGTTCGACAATTTAACACATAATTCATAACATGAAATTTCTCTTCCGAAGCCATCCCATAAGACCAAAGACTTGACATGGTTCCAAAATCCACCGGTGTCTCGGGAAAAGTTCGGAAAAACGGAAAGAATAACACTAAAGGGGTCGACGGCCAACACACGGTGTCTAACGGAAGCAAGCTCGACTGCGAAGCTTTGTCTCGCCGAGGAGGGTTCGTCGCTGCTGCTATGCCACAACCAGAGGTCGCTGCTCGATTGGCAAGGAGGAGGTCGCCGGAGGGAGGGCCTACGCGAACAGGGCAGCGGCGATGGGGGCTCGCGAAGGAGTTGCAGGCGCTCGTCGGAGGAGAGCTCGCGGCGGCGCTCGGTGTTTCGCGGTAGAGGGATGCCAGCGGTCTGAGACGCGTGACGGGGCAGAGCAGCAGTGAACGCCCTTCGCGAGGTTGCTGTTGGTCACGGAGGGAAGAGGGCCGTCGGAATTCCGCTGGTTCTTGGTGATGTCTCGCGGTGGAGGAAGGCAGGCGGCGATCGGTTCCTACACTCCTTGAGATCGGGCGGCGATAGCGAAAGGATGGTGACGGAGGTGAGGAAGAGATGGAAACGATGAACGAGGGTCGTGAGATTTTTATTTTCTCTGTTTCTGCCGATATGAGGTGGATGACGAAAGAACAAAAAGCTGCGTGTGAAAGAGGTTGAGGGGAGAGGATTAAAGGCACGGTATTTATTTAAGCAGTTAGGGTTAATCCCTTTTTTTTTTTAATCTTCAAGACACACACACACACACACACTCATGGGCGGACCGGGTTGGGGCTGGAGCGTGGTTTGGGCTCGCTGGTTTCTCAATTTATCGGCCCGATTCATGTGCGTGAGTTTCGAAGACTCGGGTTCTCGGGCTCGATTTCGCGATTAAAATAAACCGAACAATATATATTGTAGTACACACATTATGTAATAATAATAATAATAATACAAATTCACATATATGCAAATAATTACAACTAGACATTAAATAAATATTCATAATATTATTAATAATAATGACAATAAATAATCATTATAATAATCTCAATAAATCCATAAATAAAACGGGGCGCTACATAAGATATGCTCGAGCAATGGCATGCTCAAAAAGTTATGAATAATCCATTTCAACAAAATTTCACATTTTCACATGAAAATCTAAATGAGAGGCTCCGAATATATCAAATATCAAATTATATAATTTTAATCCATTCCTCGAGTTCATTGATAAATGCACCAAATAAAATATCCTCAAATCGAAACCACGACCCGCATTTATTTTTAATCAAATAAGTTATCCGCAAATAAATCAAATACCACCACGAATAAATCAAATAGTTCCAAGATCGAATCCAATAATCCCTCGAATAAATCAAATAATTCCACGATCAAATCAAATATCACCATGAACAAATCAAATATCTCCACGATCATTCCAATATTACTCCACGAATAAATCGAATATATCAAATATTCTCCACGAATCAATCAAATATTCTATTCAAATAAATCAAATAATACTCAACGAATATATCTAATATTCTCCACGATTAAAACAAATAATTCTCCTCGAACTAATAAAATAGTGCTCCACAAATAACTCTAATATTACTCCACAAATAAGTCAAGTAATGCTCCACAAATAAATCAAATATCTCCCCGAATATATCAAATAATCCTCAAACAATCAAATATATCCACGATTAAATCATATAATACTCCTCAATAAATTCAATGATACTCCGCAACAAACCAATTATCTCATGGGTAAATCAAATAATCCCACGAATAAATAAAATAGTTTTGCACGACTAAATCGAATATATTCTTCACGAATAAATTAGTCCACTGTTCAAATAATTTCTCCCCTTTTCACCAATTTAAATCTTCAAGTCCAAAATTTAAATTAACTCCATACCTTCACCATGATAACATTACTTAAATTTTCCTCCACGTTCGCATTGAATCGTCTGAAATTAGTCTTGGGCACGAAATGGGACTGTTGGACCAAAGCCTGTAGCTCTTTGCGCCATTGGAGGGGGTTTACATGTGAACTGGGATGCATACAGGGCGCTGGGCCGCGGCTAAATGCCTTTGGGCTGCAGAAAACTCGCTGTTGGGCCGGGAAGAAGGGTGGCAGGTGAGTTGGGCTACTCGCAAGCTGCAACGGGGCTCGACGCGGGCCAAAACTGCGCTGGACACGGGCCAGAACTGGGCTACTTACTGGAGACAATGAGGGCTGGAATACGGGTTTCGCGCAGGCCCGATACTGGGAGCGGCGTGGGCTTTGTGCGGGATTTGCGCGAGCGAGGTGTTGTGAGGTGAGCGGGCCGCGCGGGCTGGACGCGGCCCGCGCGCTGGGATGGACGGGAGTTAGGCTGCGGTTCTTCTTGCTGGGCCGTGAGTAAATTATGCTGGGTCACATACCAACCTCCTTCGTGGGCTGCAAGGCGTGGGCTTCTTCGCTGGGTTGCAGAGCGCGGGCTCGCGCTGAACGGACTGGGGGATGCGAGAGGGGCTGCAACTCACCGGAGAAGAAGCGTCGCCGGAGAAAAGTTACTGGCTCCTGCAAAAATGACCGTCCGTGTGGTCGCCCTGGCGAGGAGAATCCGATGGTATTCTTGGTTTGAAGTGATTCGCCAAAAATCGACGGGAAATCAGAGAAGAAACCGGAGGTTGACCATTTTGTTCATAGATCCAAGAACTTTGACTGCTAAATTGACGATCTTCCTGGAAGAATTTTTGGTTGAAAATTTAAGGGCGGAACGAGCATGATAAGAGCTTCGAAGTGATGTAGAGATTTTTTCGATGCGACAAGTTTGATCGGCGGCTAGTGCCGGAGGCGGTGGTGACCGACGGCGGTGGTGACCGACGGCGGAGACAGCGGCGTCCGGCGATGGTTGGTAGCTGGAGATTTGCCTCGTCGGGAGGATTTCAGTGGTACCCTCGGATTCTTCATAGCCCTCTTGGATCGTCGAGAAAATGCATTTGAATTTACGATTTTGACTAAGTTTTTGCTAGATCTGGAAAGTTTGACCGCAAAATTGACGCCCTTCCGGAAGAATTTTTGCATGAAATTTTAAGGGGAGATTCACCTCAAGGAGATCTACCCGATGATGCCCACCATTTTCCGATCGAAGCATGTTTTCCGGCGGCAGTGGCGGCGGCCGGTGGAGATGAAGAAGATTGTTGGAAAGTTTTCGAGATTTTTCGATCGGAACTCCATTTGACTTTTCGAACGGGTCCCACATACGGCGCCAATGAAGTAAATAAAATTTCACTCGGGCTCCTTCAACTCGGACGGCCACCGTACCTGCAAGAACCCAACGCCGGGAGGGGTTCCCGGCGTCGGGCCTCCGACGCTCAAGTCAGAATCACTCCAAGACTCCAAATCCCATAAGTATAATTATGAATGTAGAGAGAATGAGAGAATGAGATACCTTAGCCCTCTTTTATAGGGGGAGTGTACCTTATGGCCCAAGTTGGGCTTGTCCATTAGCATTATGTCACGTGTCCTAGCCATGTGTTGGCTTATTCTTCAATATATTTCCTGTTATCCATTAAACCCAGTCTAGTATAATATCCTATATCATATTCAGTATCATCTCAAAATTGAAGTCAACTTTAACTTAACCACACTATCAACAATAGTATCAATATACTTAATTAATATCAACCAATTATTCTTTCACATCACATCAACTTTAATTCATATTCATCCACTCACATAATTTTAACTACCATCACATCACATAACTTTTCTTCTACTTTTACATCAAATCATCTTTAATTATTTTATTTTAAATATTATTTTCTTATCCCACTAAAAACTAACTAAACCAACTTATTCAAAATTAAACATGGTTAACCAAAAAAAACCAGTAAAAACTAGTAATTTATTTGTATACAAACAAACCCTATAGAATTTAGTCCACAAGTCCAATTATTATACATGAGAAATTATATGTATATATGAGTTGGATTTGGACTAAGTTGATGCATAAATAAAAAAAAAAAATATAAATAAAAGTGAATGGCGATCTGAATAAAGGTAAAAATTTTAAGTCCTAATTTTTCATTGGTGGAATATGTTCATATTTAATTTACTAAATGCGAGGCAATCATAAACTTCAGAACTAAAATTAAGGTACGCCAAGATTTATCATTATTATGTGAGTACTATTTCATTGTATGGTAGTTGACAAAAAATACTTTATCAAGTTGATAAAATCTTTAAATAGGAAGGCAGGCACACACACACAATCACCCAGAGAGAGACAAATATAAAGAAAGAAGATGAAAGCAAATTTTGAGATGGCCAAGTATTTTTGGGTTCTTTTCCTTCTTCTACCAGGCATTTATTTACACATTTTCCTCTTTACTAGCATTTTTTTGTTTCTGCTTCAATTTTACACTATTTGTATTCTATTGTTTTAGATTTTGGATTGTTTTTATTCAATGTTGTAAATACCATACCACCGGTGATATTATTGGATATTAGTGGTCTGGCCGGTATGTAACGCACTAAATACTGTTTTTGCCAAAATACTAGTTTCGTACTAGAAATACTTAATATATTATATTATTGTGAAGTTTTTTTTTACATAGATTGAAAGTGCTACTCGTAATTTTAATTTGTGAATTCTTATAGATTCTACTCAAATTTTAGCAAATTAATTGAAGTTGGTTCTAAAGTGTCAGATCTGGTTAGCCTTTAGTCGGGAGTTTCTGCTATTTTCGAATTGTGGTAGTATTTTACTTTGTGTGTGCGACATCGATTAGTTGGCTATGATCGTAGCGTTGGCAAAACTTGTTGGTAATCAGAGAGAGCTTTAGTTTATAATTAGTTTGTGTTTTCCAATAGTTTATTCTTATCTTGTTTTACTATTTTTGTGTGTTGTTTATAGGTTTTTATTTTGGTGTCGGGCTCCTTTTGCGCTCTGCTCCGCAGTTTAGTGACTTTAGTCTCCCTTTGTGGAGTATTTTGTCTCCATTGTTGTGAAGTTTTTTTTGGTATAGTTGTCCTTTTTGTGGAGGGGAGCTCTTAGGGTAAGTGATTCCCCCTCGTTCGTTTCTCTCTGTCACTCGACTGTTAGAATGGTAACGTTACTATTTGGTTACTATTTGTACATTATGTTAGATTATATAATAGTATTTGTGGTTTGAAAAAAAATGGTTCTATACATTATTTATATATAACAATAAATGTAATGCATATTTTTTTAGAAACAGTAAAATAGGTGATAAAATTGATTGGTTGTTGTTGTTGTAATTTCTTGTGGTGCAGTTGTACTCTGTGTTGTGATATCAGATAGCGACAACCAAATGAAATCATCTCTCATAAGTTATGAACCGGCGAGTCCACCTAGCAGTCCACCCAGCAACCAATGTCTTTAATGGGTACTGGACCCGAGAGGCTGTGATTGTGAAGACTGTAATGACAACTGTGGATCGCAAAACGCCAGTGGATTCTGCGACCACCCAAAATCGAATTGGAATGGAGGTGTTTGTACTTGCGAACAAAATTGTTGACTTTGAAATTGGAATGATGAAATATAATCGAGTCATCGTCGTTACTATGTTGTGTACTGTACTGCATGTTGATAATAAAGTTGGTCGTGAAATGTATGAATAACATTGTCGTTGTTGTTGTTGCTATTGTCCTTTCTATTTTCGATTAAGAAAAGAAGAGGAAGAATAAGAAGACTGTTTGTCCCATTATTGTTGTTATTTTCGTCATTTTCTTGCTTTTATTTTTTTCCTATTTTAGGTCTTTTCTTAGGTTCGGCCCACTGTATTTTACCGAGTACCGAATCAAAAGATTCGTTCCCCGGGTCGATCTCTCGAGGAAGACGGTTTGGAATTTAGCGTTGGTCTTGATCACTGTTTGTCCCATTTTTGTTACATTTTTCGTGTCTATTTTCTCGTTCTTTTTCCCCCATTTTGAGTCACTTGTGTGGTTTTAGAGTCGTTGTGTCGTTTATTTCGTGTTTCGCGTCTTTGTGAGTATTTCTGTGTTTTTCCGGTTTTCTTCGTCTTTTCTTTCATTTTTTGTGTGCAGGTCGGAAGCTTTGGGAGGACAAGTTTTCAGGAAAATATGTGCTGAGATTACATAGTTAGATAGAGGGGTTCGTTAGCTACGCGTAGGAAAAAACGGAACTCAATTCCGAGTTCAAACGAGCCCAAACGAGCCCGAAAAGCAAAGTCCAGCAGGCTGCCCAGAACCTTAGCGTCGCTAAGGCACCTTAGCTGCGCTAAGGCACACAGGATAGCGGCGCTACACGTTACTGGCTCGAACGGCTAAGGCACCTTAGCGGCGCTAACCCCCCTTAGCGGCGCTAACCCCCCTTAGGCCCCCTGCAAGTCCGAGAATGATTTAAAAACCCCAAAAACTCGTTTTCTTCTCCATTCTTTCACTTCCAACTTGAAGGGGGAGGAACCCTAGGTCCGAAAATCGCCTCCCCCCTTCATTTTCCTTCTTCTTCTTCTTCTCTTCTCCTCTTCTCCATCTTTCTTCTCCATTTTTCTTTCTTTTCCATTTTAGGGATTAAGCTTGTATTTTGGATTCAACTTTCGGATTGGATTGATTGTAAGTATTTTTCATCACGTTTAATTCATGAGAATGATTATTTGGGGTGAAATGCTTTCTTGTGTTGAATTCATGTTACTTAGCTAAATCTTATTGTTAGGGATAGGGGATGAT